>PVIR01035803.1:0-16160 GCA_004026965.1 Petromus typicus | reverse complement strand
GAAAAATCATCCAAGTCAAATTGGATATTGTCACATCCAAATAACAAATAATATGTAACCTTTAATGAAAGAAATTCAAACTTTGCTAAGACAAACCAGATATTAACATAACAGCTATAATGTAATAAATGAGACATCCATAAACACTAATTTTAGAAAATAATTTAATAATGATTATATAATGTCAATTATATAAATATTAATATAGCAAAACAGTTTTACTTATAAAGATATAGAGGATTGGCAACAAGAGAATATAAGAAGAAAATCTGAAAAAATAATCTATAGATGAGAGAGAGAAGCAAGAAAAAAGCATCATCTTATAAAAAAGGTTACTTATAGAGTTAGCTAATAGGTAAGAAAAAAAAAAACTAAGCAAACAAGAAGTAGATAACAAAAATTCATAAAAATAATGTTGAGAATAAAAATAACAATAAAGCCTAAAGGAAAATTATGAGGAAAGTAAAAGAGAAAAAGGAAGAAAAAAGAAAAGAAAGAAAAAATATTTTAACAAATAAACAAGAGTGAAGAACAAAGGAAAATTCCTTTCCAAATACAGTAAATCTAAGAAGAGGAGGAAAAGAAAAGAAAGCACAAACTAAATTTCCATTTCTATGAGAATGAGTTCCTTCTGGGATCAGACATTTTGGAGTCTAACAATTCCCATTTCCTCCTCTGGACCTTTACAAGCTTTAGGGTGCAGCCATAACTTGCAGGTCTTGCTGCCTGGTACCCCGATTTGAACGTGGTCACCTCAGGAGCTGAACCAGGGGTAGTCCACTCATAACTGTCTGGAAAACTAGATTATTTTGTGCAGCAAACAAATCCCAAAGCATCATGACTGTTACGCTCTCCACCCTCAATCACCTTTATCTAAACCAAGTTTTAAAGAAACTCACAAATATAAATACATTTTAACTTATAAAGCAAATAAATGGATTGATTAGTGTAATATTTTATATTTAATGATAATAATAATAATACTTATATTTGGGTAGTAACCATTGAAATTCAGCCAGCTAGTGAGATTCAGGCCTTTTATTAACTATATTAGTAGCAGAAGGCCCATAAAAGAGATTAAAATTGATTTGTGCCACCAGTGGTACAAGCCCTGCACTGAGTCAGTCATGCATGCAGCACCAGTGGTTTAAGTGAGGCAGGAAATGTTAAGCACTTGGTTTTTTTGGTAATAACTCTGCATTCCAGATGCCCCTTCATCTACCCAGCCTGTGGCAATGTCCTAGCCAACATTTGTCGCCACGAATGTCGCGATTAAGTGCAGCAATCGAGTTTTCGGATCTTTGCCAGATGCAAGCAAGTAGACACCAGCTGTAATACTAAAGGCGGAGACTTCAGAATAAAGAGCAATTGAGCCAGCCTGGGGTCTCACTACAGGGGGTGGAGCCGGTGACAGTCCAAACCTAAGCGTCCGTCCTCAGAGGTCATTGTTTTCCAGCCCAGGACTATTCGGCAACTGTTTCTTTTGTCTGTCTCTCACCCACACACTGGGGAAGGTAACGCTGGGAATACTGATGAAGCCACTCTACAGCTTTTCTGCATCCTAGATTCAAACATTCAGCCCCTCTCCTGGGTGGTGCCCACCCTGCATTCTCTTGAGGGCTGCTTTGGTGGTCTGTGCTGAGATCGATCTGCAGCAGACAGATGCCGGTGGAAGGACACCAGTCAGAGAAAATCCCCGAGCTCTTCTGCGGATCACAGCCACGACCCAGCATGTCTCCATTGATCCTTGAGAGTCTCCAGCGCCCACCTTAGGTCAGCAGAGTCAGCCAGGAACAGTCCAGCCTGTTTCATTCTGTTGCCTGAGTCGTGGTCCATCGCTTCCTTTTCAATTCCTCAGGTAGTTTTAATTTTCCTTTCAGTTCTCTTGATTCCTTCGGTAGTTCCTTCTGCTCCTTCTCCTTCATTTCCTCTTTTCCCTCCTCTTCTTCCCCTTCTCTTTCTCTTCCTCTTTGTTTCTCCTCTTCCTCTCCCTCTTCTTCTTCTTCCTCGCCACCTTCCCCCCATCGCTGTCTCTTACTTCTTCTTCTTTCCCGCCCAGCTTGTTATTTTCAGTGTCTGTATTCCAAATCTTGGAGAATTTAAATTCTGGCCACGCGTCCCTCCACCACTTTGAAACCCTTCCTTTTAGTGTAAAGAAGAACATTAGCTTTCATCATGTTTTCTTCTTTCCCTGAAAATGAGTCTATGTCTCTTGTAAATCAGAATATGCTGTGTGCTGGTAGTGGTGGTACACTCCTGTAATCCTAGTAACTAGAAGGCTGAAGCAAGCCTAATTGCGAGTTTGAGGCCAGCCTAGGCTAACTAGTGAGTTGAAGGCCAGTGGGAACGATAGAGCAAGGATCTGCCAAAAGAAAGAAAGAAAGAAAGAAAGAAAGAAAGAAAGAAAGAAAGAAAGAAAGAAAGAAAGAAAGAAAGAAACTATGCTATGTAATTAGATGTTCGTAATAAAATATATATAAATAAATGTTATTCTCATTACTATAAAGTATTTTAACAATACTGAATTGCATTGCATCTCTTATTTTGTAAATTGTTTTTATTTAAATATAACAACATGCCATAGTAATACATTTATACTAATCTGTTAAGATAGTTACATTAAAGAAATGTTTTTTTTCCCATCATTTTTTACTAGTGATCAATGCATCTATGTGATTCAAGTTTTGCAAAGTTATCTGAAATATTAAAACATCTAGTAAAATTCATGCTAAAAAATTCCATTGCTTCCTGATGATAATTTCCTATAAGGTTATTAAATTGAAAGGCATAAACATTTTAAGAATTTTTTCCCTTTATTCCTGGGTAATATTACAGTCGCTCATATCTGGTTATAAAACAGAAAATATAAGTTAAAAAAATAAAGATATTGGGCCAGGGATTTAGCTCAGTGGTTCCAGGACCTGCTTGAAAGTTCAAGGTCCCAGGTTTGATCCCTGGTAACCACATACAATGCCAGGCATGGTGACTCATGTCTACCAGCAATCAGTACCACATACCACAGTCCTGGTGGGCATGGTGGCTCATACCTGTAATCTCAGCACTCAGGAGGCAGAGGCAGGATTGCTGAGTTTGAGGCTGAGTTCAGGGCAGCCTGAACTACAAAGTGAGATCCTGTCTCACATGACAAAAAAAAAAAAAAAAAAAAGTTTCCAGAGATTGCATAAGAGAACAAATTGATCCTGAAAGAAAGTGTTTGGTAAGTAGTGACTGTCACTGGACTTCCCTCTAGGAAGTGTTCAGAGCACCCTGAGTGTCGAGATACACCAAGATGAGCAACCATTTTTCTAAGTTAAAGACCAAGACATCACAGTTGAGAGTTACTGTGTTACTTAGGCAGTGGTCTCACATATGGGTTATGGAGAGCCTCAGAGATATTCAAAAAATGGAAGAAGAATATTTCTTCTTTTCTTTCTCTTCTTTCTTCCCTTTCCTCTATCTCCCACCCCCACCTTCAATATTCCATCTTAAATGTTTTGAATGCTAGCAGTGAAACTGTATATTTCATTTTAACAAGTGATTTCATATTTCTCCAGTATAAATGAATTTTTAAATGAATTTCCATTTGTATCTTTCTTCTGAACAGTATATTTATGATTTTCTCACCATAGCAACCAACAATTCAATATTCTTTGAGAATATTCACCATGTGGACAAAAATGTTGATACACTAAGAGTTAATTTGTCATAAATATGCATTATATTTTACAAAACAGAGTTTAAAGCACCTATAGTATTTAATTTCAATTGAACTTGGAAATAATTGCCAAGCATATATTAATAAAAATATACCATGAGACAGAAGACAAAATATTAGTACTTTCTACAGATTTAAGAAGTGCTCTTTCAGCTATTCTTTTATACTTCTGAGAAATTTTATATCTTTAGGAAAAGCTTAGGGGAATCCTTGTTAAGTAGATATTAATAATCTCAATTTAAAATTGTGAATTATGGAAAAGAAAGGGAAAAAGAAAGCATATAAAGGAAATGTATTGAGCTTTTGGTGATGAAAGTTGTTGGAAACAATGAGTGCTGTCTAACGAAAGAAAGAAAATGTTTGTTAAGCTCTCAAAATATATTTTCCTCTTAGCTACGGCATGGACATATCTCTGAAGAATGTTCCATCATTTTAATTAGAAAGGAAACATTATATAGAATATTCAACAAAAATGAAACATAAGATAAAATATCATCTTAATAAGAAACTAGGTCCAGCTAGGAAAAAAGATGATTAAATTTTTCTTTTAATTATTGCTAGGTGTAATTAAGCTATGCTGAGTGAAAGTCATTGCATCTGACATGAAAGCCTTCTGAGTCAAATGCAAATGTATGATATCCGTAAAGAAGCAACAAGAAAAGTGGTGCGTGCGGTACAGCATACTAAATTTCTGCCTTAAGTACATGCAATGAAAATGACAGCAAAATCCGACAGTCTTGGCCCACTAAGAAAAAAAAAAAAAAACTGTTGACAGTATTCACTTTCTGCAAAGGTAGGAAAGGTACTTTTACAAAATGGTGAATGTTTTATAAAACATTATGTCCACTAGTTTTCAATAGTTAGAGGGTTAACAAGCACCTCTTAGTTATTTACTTATTCAAATTTACCATAATTTCACATTTTACTGATTTAATTCTAAATCGCTTACATTTTTTGCCATCTTAGAAAGGAATTCTTTATCAAATGAGCATCTGAATTTCTGTAAAAGTGCATCAGTGAGTATACTGAAGGAATATCCAAACAAAGCACTGACCATTTTTCTGTACTGACTGTTGAGTTTGGTGGGTCATTTCAGCTTCAAGAACCCACACTTGCAGCTCCCGCTTTCCCTACAAGGTCCCCCTGTCCTCCACTCACTTTGCCTCTGTTCAGTTACGTGCAATTTTGCAGCTACTGGGACACAGGTTGAAAAAATGTAGGAAAAGACAAATAAAATGAAAAACCCTTGAAACTATACTACAAAGTCACTGTTATAAAAACCACATGGTACTGGCAGAACAACAGACCCAAGGACCAGTGGAGTAGATTAGAAGATCCAGAAACAACTCCAGACACACTAAGCTATCTCATTTTTTTATGAAAGAGCCGAATACCCTCAGTGGAGGAAGGATAACCTTTTTAACAAATGGTGCTGGAAAAAGTGGACTTTAACCTGCCAAAGGCTAAAGCTAGACCTAACTCTTTCACAGTGTACTAAAATAAAATCAAAGTGGATTAGGGACCTAAACATTAAAACAGACACACTAAATCTGCTACAAAACAAGTTAGGTAAAACTCTTGAAAACATTGGTTTAGAGAAAGATTTCATGAACAAATCTTCCACAGCATGAGAACAAGTAGAAAAAATTGATAATTGGGATCTCATCCTATTGAGAGGTTTATACACAGCAAAAGAAACCACCAGCAAAGCGAAAAGGCAACCAACAATGTGGGAAAGAATCTTTATCAGCCATTTCTCAGACAAAGGGTTACTATCTAGAATATATAAAGGGCTTAAAAAATCAATCCACCCAAATTTAAAGACCCAGTTCAAAAATGAGCATCTGAAATGAACAGACACTTTTCAGAGGAAGAAATAAAAGCAGCTAAGCAGCGTATGAAGAAATGTTCAACATCACTAGTCATTAGAGAGATGAAAATGAAAATAACATTAAGATTTCATCTCACTTCACAATAAATGGCTGTCATTTGAGAATTAGCCAGCAACAAATGCTGGTGAGGCTGCAGAGAAGGAACCCTTCTCCACTGTTGGTGGAACTGTAGACTTGTACAACGCTTGTGGAAATCAGTTTGGAGATTCTGCAAAAAGCTAGGATTGGAGGTACCATTTGACCTGGTCATCGCTCTGCTAGGTATAAAATGACAAGAATTAAAAGACTCATATCAGAGTGACATATGTGTACCCATGTTTATAGCATCTCAGTTTGTGATTGCTAAATCTTGGAAGCAACCCAAATGTCCATAAACTTGAGACTGGATAAAAAAGCAGTGGTTTTTCTACAGAATGAAGTGTTACTCTGCCATAAAAAATGATAAGTACGAATCATTTATACTTAAATGGACATACCTTGAAGACATCCTCATAAGTGAAATAAATAGGTCAAAGATGTGTAAATATCATATCTTTTCTCTCATGTGAGAAAATAAAAATGTAAATCAGTTCCAGAATGTATGTTATATATTGTGAAACAGAAAATACTCATAGTGAAATGGGATGAAGGGGGAAAATGAGATTATAACAAAAAAGAAAGGAAAAATGTTTATATATATAAGGGGTGGGGATGGTAAGGTGGGTAGGGCTATGGGAAAAATAAGAATTAAGCTGTGTCATATATTGGTACAAACTCTCATTGTTGAGTGCAATCATGATGTGTATATGTAATGTGCCAATAAAGATTTTAATAAAAAAAAAAGAACTACAATAACGGGTCCTTTCCATTTGTAGTCCTTGTGTATATTTCAAACATATAAAATATGGAATTAAAATCAATTTTGAATGAATTAGTCACTTACAAACTGCAGTGGTCAAATAACCACAATTGTATGCTTCCCATAAAATTTGATGAAATCCTTAAATTCCTAAATCTTATTGCTCAGTTGAAATTATAGTTTACTGAAAATTCAAGCATAAAGAAATTAAACTAAATTTATAAATGTTCAATGTGAATGAGCATCACATTCCTAGGTGAATTTTTATTGCATTAATTTTAAATATTATATTACTTTTAAAAATACATGAAAATTGAGTATATACATTAAATAGAAAATCATACATGCCAATGTAAATAATTAAATACAGGCAACAAACAAGAAAATATTAATATGAATGTAACAAATTTGGATATCCTCACCTTCAAGCCATCATATTGAACAATGATCTTCATAATTTAAAAATTTACTTATTTAATTTACACTTGTACAAGGAACACAAGAAGATAGAAAATAGAGGCCAGGTTAAATTATGAGTTTCTTAGAGTCCTTTCCCCAAAATGGTGTCTTTTCAACAGTTCCTAAGATAGTGTTGGTTGCTGACAATTTATTAACAAAATAAAACAAAACATAGCAGAAGCAATGGTAGAGCAAAACCCTGATAAAAGACCTAGAGGTAACTTGGGAGGATTGCCTTCTATTTTTTTTTTTTTTTTTTTTTTTAAGGTTTTTCAAGACTGGATCTCGCTTTGTGGTTCAGGCTGGCCCTGAGCTCAGCCTCCAACTCACATCACAGCAATCCTCTTGCCTCTGCCTCCCAAGTGCTGAGATTACAGGCGTGAGCCACCATGCCCGCCACTGTGGTTTGTGGTACTGGTTGCTGCTGGGTGTGAGTCTCCACACCCAGTATGGTATGTGGTTACCGGGGATAGAACCCGGGTCCTTATGCCTGCAAGACAGGCGCCAGAACCACTGAGCTAACTCCCCGGCCTGATTGCCTTCTCTTCTAACACTGTGTTTCACTAAGATCTGTATTCTAGAACTTTTCTCCACTTACACAGCATAAAAATTTCAGTGAGATTATTATTTATTTTCTCATGCAGTCTGCAGAAGAGAATCTTCTTCTGCAGTTTATATCCAGTTGTTTTTTACCTTGTTCCAAATGCTCATGAGAACAAAGAGTACCCATGTAGAGAAATAACTGAATTGTCTCATGAGCTTACTTTAATTGTAATGCCCCTAAATTTTCATGATTGAACATTACTTCAAAAGTATCCAGTTAATGAAAGCAAACCAACTGAAAGGAAATATCATAATGTAGTCATATATCTTTAATCATCAAAAGGATTAGTGTAAGACACCTTATTTTATTAAAAGATGGATAGAAACAGATTCATAAAGCTGAATGAATAAAAAATCATTTGATTTAATGGGTAGGATTTTGTACTCACTTTTTGGACACTTAACAGAGACTTTTCTTCCTCATTCAATCCCTCTGATTTTCTAATTGATTTCACAAAATGCTCCAGTAATTAATATGATCTTGTCAGTGTCCTTCCCATATTGCCAAAGTCAAACTTCAAAGTCACAGTGAGGACAAGAAAATGTATATCCATTTATTAAAAAATTTTCCAAAGTTGACTCTTCAGAGAGCATAGTCTTACAATTCTTCAGTACCTACTCAGCTATGTATTGTAACACAGTAAAATTCCTGCAGTGGATGCACAGTAAGAAGACAGGTTTAAACATTTAACCAATTAAGATCTTGTTAACACATAACCTGTACAGACTTGCTCTTTTCTTTTGTTCTCTTTATCTTTTTTAATTCAAATTTTTATTGATATATTACGTTATCATCACATTCAATATTGAGAACTTGTACCATATATGGCAGAATTTAATTTTCATTTTTCCTATTCCTTTACTCATACTTCAACCCCCATCCCCTATATACATAAGCGTTGTTCCCTTTTTTATTACTATCACATTATTTCCCCCCCATTATTTACCCCTACACCTTTTTCCATTTTAATATTTTCTATTTTGCAATACCTACTATATATACTAGAATTCATTTACATCTTCATTTTCTCATACCAGAGAAAAGATATGATATTTACACATCTGTGACCTATTTAGCTCACTTATGAGGATATTCTGAAGGTACATCTATTTGAGTATATATGACTCAATCTTATCATTTTTATGGCAGAGTAGCACTCTGTTCTATAAAAGAACAACATCTTCTTTATCCAGTCTCCAGCTGATAGACATTTTAGTTTTTTCCAAGATTCAGCTATCACAAACTGAGCTGCTATAAACATCGATGCACATATGTCTCTATAAATTTTTTAATTCTTTTGTGTGTATATCGAACAGAGGACCAGCAGGATCAAATGGGTTCTCTAATCCTAGTTTTCTGAGGAACCTGCACATTGAACTCCACAGAAGCTGTAAGAATCTACATGTCCACCAATAGTGGAGAAAAGTTCCTTTTCTTTTCTGTAGCCTTGCTAACATTTGTTGCTGGCTAATTCTGAAATACCATCCATTCTTTGTGGAGTGAGATGAAATCTCAGTGTTATTTTCATCTGCATCTCTCGAATTACCAGTGATGTGGAGCATTTCTTCATTTTCTTCTTAGCTGCTTCTATTTATTCCTCCAAAGTATCTGTTCATTTCAGATGCCCATTTTTCAACTGGGTCTTTAAATCTGAAATGGTTGACTTTTTAAAGCTCCTTATATATCCTAGATAGTAGCCCTTTGTCTGAGAAACAGCTGGTAAATATATTTTTTCATATTATTGGTTGCCTTTCCCTCTGTTGGTGGTTTCGTTTGCTCTTCAGAAGCTTATCCTGCAATTATTTGCAACATATCACTAAAGTGCTGCAGAATTTGGCTAGTAGAAAGATAAGACTTAGAAAGATACCCACCAACTCTGCAGTATTCATCATGCAATAAGAGGTTCACAGAACAGAAAATACATACAATGTCAAGCAGATTTTAATAATTTATGTTAAGCAGTTTAATGTTTAAATACTGCATTATTCACTCCATAAAAACAATTAACTCTCCTCCTTTTTAACAACAGGATCAGACACACTCAATGGAAGAAAGATAGTTTCTTTAATAAATGGTGCTGAAAAAACTGAGTTTCAACCTTCCAAAGATTAAAACTAGATGCATATCTTTCAAAATGCACTAAACTTAAATCAAAGTGGATTAGAGACCCAAATATTAAAACAGAAACACTAAACCAGCTGAAAGGCAGGTTAAGTAGAATTCTTGGAGACACTGGCAGAGGGAAAGATTTTATGAACAAAAACCTCAGCAACATGAAAATTAGCAGAAATAATCAATGATTTTAATCAACAATTTCATCTTATTAAAAAGCTTCTGCACAACAAGAGAAACTACCAACAAAGCAAAAGATCATCTACATTATGAGAAAGAATTTTATCAATTGTTTCTTAGACAAAGAACTACTATTTAGAATATATAAAAAATGTAAAAAAACATCAGCTCCCCCAAACTTAAAGGCCCAGTTCAAATATGGGCATCTAAAATGAACAGATATTTTTTTTCAGATGAAGAAGTAAAGAAAATCAAGAAATATGAAAAAATACTCAACATTACTGGTCATTCAAGAGATGCAGATGAAAATAACATAAAGACTCCATCTCACGAAAAAAAAAAAAAAAAAAAAGACTGTTATCAAGATATCAACCAACAACAAATGCTGGTAGGGCTGTGAGGAGAAAGGAACTCTTTTCTACTGTTTACTGTTGATGGGAATATAGGCTGATGCCACCACTGTCGAGATCAGTGTGCAGAATCCTCAAGAAACGAGGATTAGAGGTCCCATTTGACCCTGCTATTCCTTTGCTAGGTATATACAGAAAAGAATTAAAAGATTCATATCACAGTGACATACGTGCATCCATGTTTTTAGCAGCTCAATTGTAATAGCTAAATCTTGGAGACATCCCAAATGTACATCAATGGCAGACTGGATAAAGTAGACATATTTATTTTTAATAAAATAGAGTATTAGTTAGCCATGAGGAATAATAAATTGGAGACAGTTATATTTCAATGGATGTACCTTGAAGAGATATTCATAAGCAAAATAAATAGGACACTGATGTGTAAATACTACACTGTTTTCTAGTATGAGAAATCAAAGGTGTAAATGAGGTCCAGATAATATTATAGGTTATTATGAAATAGGAAGAAAATCTTCAAAGGAAAAAGGAAAAGGGAGAGAAGAAAGTAAAAGAGTAAAGAATAAAATGATGGGGAAAATTTTAAAAATAGAGGAAAGCTTGTGTGTATGGGTGTGAGGATGGATTAAAGGACAGAGAAATGGGAAAGTATGATTACCAAGATGTACCAAGTAGAGGCACAAATTCATAAAATTGATGTGGACATAGTGTACATTTTAAATTTTCCAATAAGCTCAATAAATTAAATAATAAAAATAAAAAGAACAACATATAACAAAGAAAGAAATCAAATGTAGTACAATCATGTTCTATGATGTAACTCAGTGTAAGAAGTAAGTACCAATTCTAAAAAGATGGTAAACAAGATACAGTGCAAATTTGATTTCATTTAAAAGTTCCATTTCATTTTGAAAATTTCCATTACTTTCCCAGAAATATTGATATATTATTACTCTAAATACAAATGATACAAAGTTGTATCAATCTATAATAAACTTATTTCTAGATCTTACACTGAAGAAAAGAAGAAGAAACTAAACATAAATATATGTTGGAATGATCTAAATAAATGAAATTCAAATTGAAAATTTCATTTTCATTGTACAGAAATATTTATTGTTTGGTATTCATTAAATAATTCCACAACTTTCAGGGCAATTACTGTTCATATAACCACATAGTACCAAAAATATGGAATTAACACTGGATTATAGCTAGACAGCACACAAAAACACTTCTGAAATATCTAAAACCCAAAATACTTAGTTTTCAATATTTTCTTTGATATTCAGTCTTGATCAGTTTTCATTTGAAAAGTGTGAAATGTCAAGTCCCGAAATGTACCTAAATAGATATTAAAGCATTGGTTCCAACAAAATAAGTTCTTGTTTACAAAAGAAAATGATAATAACATTTTCCCTTTGGTCTTAATATATCAATATATAAATAAAAATAATAAATACAACTTGTATATAAATTACAAATTATAAGATAAAAAGAAATTCTAGCATTCGGTATGTAGCTTATATTTTTATTTATGTTTTACATTGATGCAAAAATCCAGCAAATGAATGATTAAAAAAAAAAAACTAGGACTTTTATAGATTGACTCTGCATATGGTGATGCATTATTTTTCACATTGATATTTTAAAAAATATTGTGTGACTGGAGTGAGAGATACACTGCAGGACAAGAACTACTCTATTTTTTCCCATTATGAGAGCGAACCCTGAATTAATCCAGTGCAGAACGGCCACGCTGAGGCTGTGAGAGACGCCTGAGGCAGCAGCTACAATAAGTGATTTCAGTTCACTTAAATATAAATTCTTTAGAGATTTAAAACAATAGAAAATTAAATATATCTGTACGACAAAAACAAAAGGGGAGAAAATATAAAATAAAAGGTGAAACATGAAAGAAAGAGGATGCTTGGATTTCTGCGTGCAAGTAAGAAACAGCTTTTGAGGTTAGTGTGTTAATTTGGTTCCTAGTAATGGTACCCTTAGTTCTGGAGAACTGAGGTCTGTGTGTGTGTGTGTGTGTGTGTGTGTGTGTGTGTGTGTGTGTGTGTGTGTGTGTTTCAACACCTATTTTTTTTTCCCTCAGAGTCAATAAACTTCCCTTCTTGAAATAAAAGTCAAAATCTAAAAAGGTGCTTAAAAAATATTACACTGAAATACTCTGAATGCAATTCGGTTTTTCAGATTACATTAAACAGAGGGAAGACAAGTTTGGTCACAGTGCAAGTGATTGATTGAGTTACATTAAATGCATCCATGAAAGGAGAGGAGTTCTGTCTATCAGATGAAAGTAGATTGACAAAAGTATCTTTGCATTTTCCTCTCCTAAGACTCTGTCCTTAATCCTGCTGCTGATAAAGTGATTTATCTGAGGTTATGTAGACAAACTTCATGTGCCTAGTGTCTTGTCTTCTGTTGGCCACCCCAGTATTATCCTGCGTTGTCAGATGATTTGAAGTCGACAGCTACCCATGCTCATAATTCAGTGAAATTGGTCATACACCGATAATGTTTTAGGTTTCAATGTAAGAAAACATCAGTAACTTAATGACAGCTTACACTCTTTGTAATTAATGATGTATTTCACATTGAAGTTACCGATTATCCTTTTGTGTACAGGAGGAAAAAAAATGAAATGTAACTTTCACATCCTTCAACTTCCTAAGTACTCGTCTTTCCTGCTGACACAAAACTTGTCATATTACACTTGCAAAGCTGAATCTTTGGATGTTTTTATAATAAAAACAGAAATGTTACACATTTCAAGATGATCACATATCTTTTAAGAATAAGGAAGCCAGATGGTAAGTGACTACAGGCAAGATGTCATCGGTCTCAGCAGGTCATACTCATCTAGCAGCTGCTCATCGTAGGCACTGAGGAGATGTTCTCACATCTACAGTGTGAAGCTCCACGGCTGTCCTGATGATGCTGCATAAAGTCAGGAACAGGAGAGGGCGTTTGGTCTAATACACGTATTATGTATTTATAATAGAAAATTTGTACATATACTAAAGGATTTTATTTAGCTTTCTGTTATATTTTGAACATTTGACATCTGAGTAAGTTGTGTTCACTGTAGACTTGAAAATGAAGTGTGGAGTATGTTATCATCACTAAAAATATATAGACTTAAAATAATGAACTGAACGGAGTCTACCTCTGTTCTCTACCATCCTGCCATTTCATTTAATAATTAGGAACATGCAGGACATATAAAGGGGAAGAAATATGAATTTTTAGGTAATTTTATGTAGCAGAAATTATTTCTAATACTATTGAAAAATGTTTTTCAATGCACTATAGTGATACAGGTAATACTTGTCCTTATTATTATTAAACATCAATCCCAGTAATGAGAATTTTAAAATTACTATATGTATTGCCTGGGAAGGATAAAATATCACTTTATGAGATTTATTCTACAAAATAGTCATCCTTCCCCAAAAATGAAGTACATTTCCTGCTATACTACTAGCAATGGAGGTGCAAACACACACACACACACACACACACACACACACACACACACAATTTGGATTAGGGATATAGAAAAATTGCCACTGCCATAATCCCCCATTCCCTATCTAAAGAATTGTGAAATAGAAAATACTCAAAGTAAAATACGGTGAAGCGGGAAAATAATGAGATTATAACAAAAAAAGAAAGGAAACAAATTCTATGTATATAGAATTTGGGTGGTAGGGTGGTAAGGCTATGGGAAAAAAATGAGAATTAAGTTGTGTCTTCTACTGGTACAAATCCCCATTATGGAGTGCAATCATGATGCCTATATGTAATGTACCAATAAAGATTTCAATTAAAAAAAAAAGAATCATTCCTAGGAGAAAAAAAAATTAAAATCAACACTGAGTTAAGCTTGAAAATGTTGTATTAACCCTGCTTGCATTATTTTATTCATGCAGTAAAATTAACATAGAACAAAAGTACTTTTAACTTTAATTCAGTTAAGATGATGTACTTTATAGACACTTGCTGGGCATCTTTGAGAGGAAGAATTGCTGACTCAGGAGGTTATTGAGAACTTTTTCTTGGAAATTCTGGAAACTTCCATTCTCTCAGTGTTACGATATAAGCTCTGGGTTTGGATTCTGTCTTTGAAGGTAAGATGTAGATTCTAAATGGCAGGACATAAACAAATGTAGAAGCTCTGTCTTTTGTTCCTTCAATGTACTTTGTCTCTCAGCAATGCTTTTAGAATACTGTGTTTCCAAAAGCAACAGATGGTAAATATACATCCAGAGGAATGGATATCAACTATCCTCCAAAATGATGGCTGAATAGACATGTCCAGGGTTCATCTTTTCCTGCTGACTAGAAAAGTATCAACATCTGGATAGTTACAATTCAAAGTGAGTGACTATTGGAAGATGCAAGAACCTATCAGGGTGAGAAATATAAACTCTCAAAACTGGGGCAGCAGTAGTTAGGAAACTATAATCAAGCTTGCTGAGCTAGAGTAGTGATTTCTCTTGTGGGAAGGAAGCAATAAACAGGAGCATCCTTGCCAGTTCCAGTGATACAGAGTTGGCATCCCCAGCCACAAGAAAGTTACAATAATCACAGCTTTGAAGACCAGTAAAGGATCCAAACTACAATCTTCACAGTAGCTTTGCTTTAGAGAAGGAATTCAGAATGTTTCCACAAAACACACTCCAAAGCTCAGGTTCCTGGATGTGGCTGGATATTATTATTAGGAGAACTATTACCTGAAATCAGAATTTAGCTCTTCAAGATGGCTGCATATCTCCATTTCTGGGACACCATTCATATTCTCCCACACTGGCTTGGAAGATGACACCCTCTAGGACTTAAATTTGCCCCACAAAAATACTGTAATGCTATTACTCAAATCTGATCAATGCCCTGGATTAAAGGTGACAAGTATTTCAGCATGCAGGAGACTGGAAAGGGCCATGCTTGAGTGACAGATCAGAGAACTTGACTTTTGAGCATGGGGCATGGCCAGCTAATTGTGGTGCTGTGTCAATGTCAGGACTGAAGGTCGGTGCAACACTGGGCCCCTAGCCATGATAGGTACATGCTTCTTTCCCGTTGGTGTAAGAAGCAATCTCTATGCCACCATCTCTGCTCCCCCACCCATGGTACCACTAGGCAGGCACTAGTGTCACTGTTCTTCGTGTCATGGAACGAAGATGCAGTTCCTCTTTCTGCAGAAAGACCAACTTACTGCTTGAAATGGGGACAAGTACTTCAGATGTTCTACTGATGAGACTACCAAAGCCAGAAGGTACTGTCAGCTACAGAGCTCACCTTCACCCGAGGAAATAAATGGCGATCACTTGACCCATTCTGCCCACTGACTGCCCACATTCACTATTCCACATGCCACACCTTCCTGAGACATGAGAGCCATCAGCTCTATGCAGCCTGTAAAGACAGTGTTTCCCTTGACCTCCTCCCTTCTCCTCTGCCACATTTCCACTACAATTAAAAGAGCCAAAGTGTTGAAGTAAGTACTCAGGTGGAAACAAACCCAATATTGTATGACAAGCAATTCCTCAAAGCATACTAGCACACCCAGGCACACCATTAGATAAAGACTACTTAAGTTTCCACTTATAAAGACCAATTTGTAAACTTGGCAAAAAACAAAAATGATGTAGCAGATGTCCAAATTTCAATAGATGAGCATGGAAATATGGAAAAGGTGAGGTTTCATAAAACTTCCAATATACTACAATAAATATCTAACAACAGAAGCCAAAGAAAACAATACTCATCCAGGTATGACAGGGCATTCCTGTTATCCCAGAACACTGGATAACACCAGAGGGTGTCATCTTCCAAGCCAGTGTGGGAGAATATGAATGGTGTCCCAGAAATGGAGATATGCAGCCATTTTGAAGAGCTAAATTCTGATTTCAGGTAATAGTTCTCCTAATGATGATATCCAGCCACATCCAGGAACCTGAGCTTTGGAGTG
>PVIR01035802.1:0-16189 GCA_004026965.1 Petromus typicus | reverse complement strand
CAGGTGCAGGACTCCAGGTGCAGGACTCCAGGTGACAGGACTCCGGGTGCAGGACTCCAGGTGACAGGACTCCAGGTGACAGGACTCCAGGTGCAGGACTCCAGGTGACAGGACTCCAGGTGCAGGACTTCAGGTGACAGGACCTGACCTTGTAAGTGACACTCGGGTCCTGGGCTGCCTTGGAGTTTGAGGAGAAATGTTCAGAAGACCCGGCTGGGGCTGGAGGCTGAGACAACCCGCCCTGGACGGGTCCCTGCAGAAGGGGCGGGTGCTGTGCGAGCCTGAGAAGGCAGAGTCAGAGCGAAGGGCGCGGGAGCGGGTGCTCGCAGGGCTGACTCCGCACAGCGGGCTTCAGGCCCGGGGCTCCTCGGAAAGAAGTGCTCCCCGGGCCGGACCCGCCGAGGCCCCCGTGTCCAGAGCAGAGAAGCCCTGAGGGAGCTGATGGGGGGGGAGGCGCGAGCGGTGGGGTGGGGAGCGGAGGGCCTCGGGGAAGGTCCGCCAGGCCCGCGCCTCGGCCCGTCCCGCCCGTCCAACCTGAGCGCAGGTGCCCGCCCCGGCCGGGCAGACCTGCGGCGCCTCCACGCCTGCGCCGGGCGCATCTTCGCGAACCCCGCCTGGTGCTGGTGTGGATGCCCGGACCCGAGCCACGTGAGGCCGGGCACAGGCCGCTGGGGGCGCCAGCGAGGCCGCAGGGCCCTGCAGTTCCTGGGCTGGGGCCTGAGGCCTGGGCCAGAGGCGCTGCGCGCTGGGGCGGGGGAGCGGTTTGTGTCAGGGCCGCTTCTGGTCCCATCCCCGGATGCAGGGAGGGTGGGGATCCAGAGAAGCCGGGCGAGCAAGAGGGAAAGTGAAAGCAGCCTGTGCAGCCCGCCAAAAAGCAGGAAGCAGAGCTGGGCGGGCGCCTTAGTCACTGGGGACTTGCACCGCCGTCCGCGCGGGCAGCGTCAGGCTGGAACAGAGACCGCAGCTTGACACGAGTGTGACGCTCCGCGCTGTCTGCCTCACTCTGCACAGATTTCTGTTTTAATTCGTACGTAGCCGTGGAGCATAACAGCCAGGCTCCCGTGGGGTTGGGGCGAGCGCGTAATGCCCCTCGGTTCTCTTTTTCTGTCCTTCTCCTTCCCGCTCGGTCCCCTTTCCACTGTCACAAGATCTATCTCCCTGTTTCCGGACCTGTCTTTTGTTTAGCCCCTTGATTTCTTTCTACTTTGCGCTTTCTCATAGAAGAGAAACCGTGGAGCCGGGTGTGATGGCACACGCCCGGAACCCAGCAGCGGGAGGCAGAGGCAGGAGGGTTGCTGTGATGTGAGTTGGAGGACGAGCTCAGGGTCAGCCTGCACTACAAAGCGAAACCCTGTCTCAAAAAAAAAAAGAGTGCGGATAGCAATTAGAGATGATCTTCATGGCATTCAGTGCGCTAATCAACACAAAGGAGGGCTCTATAGAAGAGTTTCCATTGTAGACTCAGTGCACTGAGCAGTTAAATTATGTACTTGCTAAGAGAGCATCTCTGGAGAGAGCAAGGCCAGAGCGGAAGGGTCAGAGGAGGTAGGGGACCCCGTTCATCTTTACCTTTGCACCACTAGGACAGCCGTGAAGACACTGTCTAACCTGAGCCTTTCTGAAATCAGAATTTCAGCTGATCCATCTGTTCCATCTTCAAGCTGTCATGAGCAGTCAGAAACGCAGGTCCCAGAAGGTCCCACGTGACATAAAGAACAATATGAAAATACCGGACTACTTTCCTCAGGTATGTACGGTTCGAAGCACATCATCTTATCAGGGATCAGACTGAGCCGAGCCTGGCCCTGGGTGCGTGTCAGGGCGGCGGCGGAAGGGCCATCCTGTGAGGCAAGACTCCCAGAGAGAAGCACACTCGTGGAACAGATGTTAGCGGAGAGCGGGAACCGAAACTTGCAGCTTCCGGGCGCGTGAGAGCCAGGGAGTTGGAGCTGCAGCTGCTGAGCTCGGGAGCTGCGTGTCTTTCTCAGCTTTTCTGAGACACTGAGACAAAGCAGTCACATGATCTTGCATCGCTGTGTAGTGTATGTGAGTTCGTCCACGCTGATTTATTATTATTGTAACAATCTGTTGTACGCCTGCGCTAAAATGAGTTGTGTCCTCTGACATCCTCAGACACGCAGGCTTTGACACACCCACAACGGCCTCTTACAGTTCTTCTTGCCAAGAGATTACCTCGTTTCTATACACAGAATATTACATATGTCATCATCTTTTGTATCCACTCGATTCTTTCTGTGTTGTTAAGGGTCAGCAAGGAAGCAAATTGTAATAGAAACTTTGCTGCTGAGGTCAAAGTCACTTTTAATAAAATGTTCTTGTAGTGGTTCTTAAACAACTTAAAAACGAAACATTATAATAAACTCAAAAAAAAACAAAGAAAGTTTATGTATTTTATAGCATGGAAATAACATTCCAAGTATGGCTGATATATTGGATCATAATGACATGTATTTTAATTATTTTATGGTTCATAAAATAATGCTTGTTTGGGCTGGGGATTTAGCTCAGTGGTTCTGGAGCCTGTCTTGTAAGCGCAGGGGCCCGGTTCAATTCCCCAGTAACCACATACCATACTGGGCGTGGAGACTCACGCCCAATCAGTACCACATACCACAGTGCTGGGCGTGGTGGCTCACACCTGTAATCCCAGCACTCGGGAGGCAGAGGCAGGAGGATTGCTGTGATGGGAGTTTGAGGCTGAGTGCAGGGCCAGCCTGAACTGCAAAGCAAGACCCTGTCTCAGAATAATAGTAATAATAATAATAATAATGTTTATTTATTTATTTATGCTTACCGTAAGCGTGTTGGAGAGTGAACAGGATTTTATGTCCAACTTGTCTTTGAAGAAAAAAGGGAGAATGCAGTTAGTGGTTAGTGATGGAATGAAGATGTGAGCCTAGTTTGTAGACGTGGACACTGGGTTGTTTCCAGCCTCGGGCTCATTGCACTACCGTACTGTGTGTTCTCTCCGGACTCCTGAAGAAGGCCGAGAAAGGCTGGGCGTCCGGGAGGCACCCTCAGAGCTCTTAACCTCTTTTCTTTCATCCTGGTTCCAGAACCCTAGAGTATCCCAGGACCTTGACAGTCCAACACAGGCCTCAGTCTGCTTTTCTCTGGCCTCCTGCCCCATTACAGAGCGAGCCAGTCACTGTGTCTCTTCTTCCTCTTTCAAGAGTGTTTGCAGCTCCCCAGGAATCCTCCCCAGCAGTCCTCCCCGGGAGTCCTCCCCAGAGCTGGATGCCCAATCCAGGATCCCCAGGCTGCAAACAAGGATGTACCTGATGGGACTGGGCTGAAAGGAAGCTCTGAGAATTTGTGTGCCTGGCCGGACTAAATTTATATTCTTTTTAATCTTTTTAACCCTGAACAATATTATCAATACAAAACAAGAAAATCAGTTTAACCTTATACATGGTCGTGATGGGCTGGCCTGTAAGATGCAGTGACGGTAGGGCCAGGCCTGCACTGCGGCCCTGGCCTGCTGACTCCCCTGATCCATAAGGACATGAGCAACAGATGGGCCAGGTCTGCTGACCCTCTGGTCACTGTGAATGTGACTCTGGGAAAAGGTGTCTTTCAGGCATGTGAATCAGACGCCCTTCAGTAATCATTAAATTCTTGCTATTTAATTAATTGCCATTACTCAATTCTTCCTCCTCCCTACTTCCGGCTCTGAGATAAAATGGTATAAAATTGGGAACCCTACTTGCAAAATTTTGGAAAACGATGTATGGTCCAATGGAAAAAATACTAGACCAAGTACAGAAGTGTTGTCATTCGTTGTTAGGTACTTAGGAAGGCATTTATCAGCCGGATCCCTGTCCCATAGCTCCTCCCTCGTGAGAATGGAGGGCTGCGCATCCTCCCCCACATTTCAGAGGATCCAGGGAAATGGTGATGGGTTGGAGGAAGTAATCTGAGGACTTTACACAGCAGATGATAAGTGAATCAAGGTATTTATTATTGGAAATAATTATATTTTTATGAACAGTTAAATAATGATAGTCTGGTTTAATATCTAAACCTGATAATAAACCACAGTAGCTGTTTCCTACTGAATCTTGTGTTACAGAGAAGAAAATTTTTAGTGCATACATCACACTGCTTGGCAAATGTAAAAATTACCTAGTGGAAAATAGTAAATAGGACCTGAAGTATCACAATAAGGATGTGTGTAGATTCTTAAGTATCGGGGTAAAAGTGTTTGTTAGAAAAATTCAGTGTGTCGTGTGTAGCACTTACATGAGTGCTGTGAGCGGAAGCTCAGCTTGTGTCTTGGGTCTGTCCCGGCACTCAGCTGGCTCTGTCTGCCTGCCCTGTGGGACTGGTTCTGAGTTTCCCTCAGAGCCCTTGGGGGCTTCGTGTTAAAGAGACAGTGACACAGTGTGGATGTGTTCACAGTTTAAAACGTCACACTTTGTTTTAGGTCCCCAAAGAACAAGAGAAGGGTACCAGTCCTTCTCAAATGAAGATGAGACCCAGGAAGAAGCCAAAGGATATCACTAACACCCAGGGTCACGGGACCAGTTCTGAGAAAACTCCAGAAGACCAGACCAGGCCCCAGCGGAAGACCATTCATGTTACCCTGGGTGTAAATCGCAGGAAAAACCAGGGCATGAGCTTCACATGCACACACAGTGACAGCGCCAGCTTATACGAGGCACTGTGCACTCTCGAGGCGGTCAAGGAGGGGGCCAAAACTCAGCCAGGCAAAGAAATGCTGGTGCGTGGCAAGGAAGGGATTAAAGGGTTCCTAAACCTCAGGATGCCCCTCAGTTGTATTCCTGAGAAGAGCAGTGTGGAAATTTATTTTTCTAAAAGTGCAAGTGAGCAAGATGAAGATAATCTAGTATTTGGTAGGCACGACAAGACATCTACTGACTGTGTCAAATTTCATATTCATGCAGTTGGGAAGACAGTAAAAAATATTGTTAAATGTAGGGAGCTGCACAAAAAGGGAAACAAACTCTGTGTCTTTGGTTACAAAGGAGAGACCATCAAGGATGCCATGTGCAAGGATGGCAGATTCCTTCCCCTTGTGCAGAAGAAACCTTGGAGGCTCATCGCCAACCTGGACACCATTGTAGAAAGCACCCAGGTAGTCGATGCGATGGAGGGCCAGCTCTTTCAACTGGAGGTTGAGAAGAGAAACAGCACTAGCGCAACAGCCGCAGCCACAGCCACAGCCATGGCCACAGCCACGGCCACACAGGATTCTGAGCAAAGCAGAGCCCTAGTATTAAAAGAGTACACTGTGCAAGTGTATCCCAGTTTGGAAAGAGAAAGAGAAAAAATCAGAGAAAACCTCGCAGAAGAAATGAATATAAAAGGAATAAGCAAAAGTTCCTTAGTCAAATTGCATAGAACAAACTTCCGGAAACAGACAAAAAACACTACTTCAGTTAAAATGCTCAAGCTCCTTTCCCGGCTCAGTGACTCAGTTGGCTTCTTACGCTGGGACCACAATGGAAACGCCGGTTGTGCCACCTGCTTCGTCTTTAAAGGACCGTTCATTTTCACTTGCCGGCACGTGGTAAATGACATCGTGGGGAGAGGAGTAGAGCTAAGTAAGTGGGCAGATATAATTGGAACGTGTGTATGGGTGACATTCAGTTATGAAGAATTCGCAACAAAAGACGACAACTACTTTTTCCTTGAACCTTGGTTTGAGATATCTGATGAAACTCTTGACTACGCTGTCCTGAAACTCCGGGAGGACAGACAAGAAGTGCCTGCAGGACTCTACAATGGAATAGCTCCTGTACCATCTAATGGACTGATATACATCATTGGCCACCCTGACGGAGACAAGAAGTCCTCTGATGCTTGTGCTGTGATTCCTCAGAGTGGTCGAGAAGAGGCGTATTGGAGAAATGTCAGAGAGTCGATGCCGCTCCATGATCCTGTGTTTCTCTACATGTACACTCCAAGAAGTTTCCGGAAAATTGCTCAAGACCCCAATATTGTTACCTATGACACCACTTTTTACTGGGGCTCTTCTGGGTCGCCAGTGTTTGATTCTTATGGCTCCTTGGTGGCCATGCATATGGCTGGCGTCCCTGACAGGTTCCTAGGTAAGGCTTATCATATCATTGAGTTTGGCTCTACTGTGCAATCCATCCTTTCTGATATCAAAAAAAAACATAAAGAGTGGTATAAAGAAGTGTTCATGCATCAACAGGAGGTAGAAATGCTAAGTCTAGAGCAGTGAGGGTGGGTAAACACTTGCTATTCCATAGCAATGATGATGGCTGTCTAACTTCCAAAGTGACCAATTTCAGAAAAATTAAAGTCAGTGATATTATAGATCAGCCATTTTTGTCAAAGAAGCCCATGAATTTCTGTTATAAAATGAAGCTGAAGTATCAATTGCTTGCTAAGGTCCTCAGCCTCTTTTTTAGCCCATCAAAGACCAATCAGTGGTTCACTACACAAAACCCATCTTACCTTGTCTCCTTTAGATCCATCAGGGTGAAACTATTGCTCCCTGGCTAGGCAGGGTTGGCACCTTCCTCAGCCTGAAGCAGTAATAAGAAGACAGACCCTGAGCTCCTCCACGTCCCTTAAGAGTAAGAAATCCCAGCCCTGGGGCTGGGGGTCAGGCAGAGTAGAAGAAATAAAGACTGCAGCAAGGAGACATGTTGGAGATTCTCAGTTTAAGCAGAGCAGAGGGATATTTGTGTGTTTATTGATGTGTGTGCACACACATCTGTACATATTTATAGAGGTCAACTTCTGTGTCTAAAATAAAGTGAGGAGCTCTCGCTGATGTCTCCAAATCTAATCCATCACCGCGCAGATAGCTCGGCTTCCTCCCCTTGCTCATCTGTAAACATGCACTCCATGCATGGGAAGCATGGCTGCCATGTCCCTCTGTCACTTACCTCATTGATAAGACATATATGGCAGTCACAGGTTTGTTAACTTGGACTCAGATGGGACATAACTTTTCTCAATCAACTAGTTTCTAGTTCTTCTGTGTAGTGTCTTTTGCCTTTAATCCTATACCCTCCTTTCCTTCCCAAAGTCACTCAGGTCAGGACCTTTCCCCACGTCCTCTTTAGTGGACTGTATCTTAGGTTTTACAACAATATTATACACATAATGCATTTAGATTTTCTCACAGCCTACATTCATTCATTCTTTCCTCTGATACCTTCTCCTAAAGGGTGTCTTAAATCTGTACCGTCAGATCCACTGTATGTGCTGCAAAGGTCTCCGGGTCTTAACAAGGGCATCACATCGTCCACCTACCATCGCAGCATCACACTGGACACCCCTTGTACTTCATCTGCTTCACTCCTCTTTTCCAAACCCGTGGCTGAGGCTAATCCTTGTATTATCTTTATATCTTTAGCTTTACAAGAATGTCCTCATAAAACTGTAGTCCTTATAGTGTTACGGCTTGTGTCTCGAAGTCTTCCCAAACCTTCACGCACTCGCGCTGGGGCGGTTGGGAGATGACTGAATCACGGGTGTGTGACGCTGGGATCACGGCTGGGGCGCTGCATTGGTTCACTAACTGGATCGTCGTACTTCTGAGTGTGACCAAGTGGATTCACTGGGGGCAGATGCCCCACCCTGGGGGAGGGTGGCCCCGACCGAGGTGTATAGCCTGGAGGGAAGGAAAGGAAAGGGAGGCTCGCTGCAGTCTCTCCCTGTCTACCCTGGTGGACAGCGTCCTTCTCCTCCCCACGCCCCCGGAAGCCAGCTGCCAGTGGACTGAAACCTGTACAAACTGTGAGCTAAAATAAACTTTTCTGGCTTTAACTCTTAGTATCAGGTGTTTTATCTCAGCAGTAAGAAAATAACTAAGACATAGAGTATGTACCCTTTTCAGACTAATATCCAATTCAAGTTTTTTGTATGTTTTTTGTGGCTTGACAGTTCGTTTCCAGTTCTGAGTAATATCCCACTGCACAAACTTGACACAATTTGCATTGTTAGTCTCATCTTGAATGAGGTCTTTGTTGCTTTCAGTTTCTTGTCATTATGAATAAAATTGTTCATAAGACTTTCTATGCTGATTTTCATGTGACCTAAGTTTTGAGTAAACACCAGGGGGTACAACTGGTTGACTGCATGGAAAGGCACTGCTTTCTTTTGTAAGCATCTGCCAAAGTGCATTCCAAAGTATCTGTACCATTTTGCATTTTAGCCAAAAATGAATTTCCCTTTTCTCATCAGCACTTGGTGGCAGGCTTGTGTCATTTTTTATTTTAGGTATGTTAATACTGTTGGAATGTGGGATTTTTCAGAGAGTTACAAGGTTCACTGATAAAACTGGGATGTCTTGGATGACTAAGAAATGTATAGAATTTAGGGTCAGCCTGAATTCAGAAAAAAACAGTAGAGCTACTGTGAATATTACAGAAATGAGATATTTAGTTAAGAACTGAGAGTTCTGTGAGTAAGGGAAGAGCAGGAGACTGAAGCTGGGAAGAGAAATTGGCTGCCCGATGTTCAGAGTTCTGAGGAGAAGCCATGTCTTGTCACTGTGAGGATGCTGACTGACTTGCAGAGGTCTTGGGAAACTGCACCTCAGACCTCTGATGACCAAGAGCTCTTGTGGTATCACTAAGTCCTGTCTGATTGCTATGATCTTGAGTGAAATAATGATTACGACTTGATATGCACCTTCCAAATTTCTTAAGCATTCTCTTTTTTAAAAAAAAAATAGAGTTTACTGGTATATTTTAGTAAGGCATTATGATCACACTCATCAGAGAATTTGTTGCCGTACATCGTATATCTCGATTCTTAGTTTTTCCCATTCCCTTGCCCTCCCTTCAACCCCACCCCTATAAACATTAGCGTTCTTTACATGGATAAACGCTAACCTAGACCCTCAGGGATTCCGGAGAGCAGTTCTGCCTGTGTGAACAGCAAGCCAGCAACGGTGCTGCTCAACAGCAGAGAGGGAGGCTACGTCACGTGCCGCGCGGGTGCCTGTGGATCACGGCAGGCAGTTTGCGCTGTGTGCTGATGCCGTGCTCATCCTAACACGGACCTTACAACTTTACCGAGTCATCAGCCCCTTGCCGTGTCCTGCACATAAAGTATGCTCTAAATGAATGTGATGATCGGGTACTTTGGTTCAGCTGAAATACCCTCTCACCTCCGTACTTGATGCCATCATGGGAAAGTGTGGAGTAAAATTATAATCAGGTGAATTTGGACATGACTTTCCCCTGTGACTTCTATTCAAGTCCACTGTTTCTTCTCCTCGTGGTGACTTCAAATGAGATCAGAAAGGCTTTAAAGGTGGCCTTTCCTCCCTCTTTCCCCTGCACACGTTCATTTCACATTTACTGCTTTAATTCTTCCACAGTGAAATATAAACTTTACATTTTGTCACACCTCCTCCTTAACAGCCGCCAGAAAGACATTCTGAACGTTAGATTTCAAACCCTCCCTCCTAGCACATATTCCTACTGTACTTTGTGCAACTTAGTAAGAGCCGTATCTGTAGTGTTTTTTTAAAAAAAAAAACTATCTAGCACTCGGGGCCAGATATTTAGCTTGGTGGTTCCGGTGCCTGTCTTGTAAATGGAAGGGCCCAGGTTCGATCCCCGGTAACCACATACCATACTGGGTGTGGCAGCAGCAACCAGTACCACATACCACAGTGCCGGGCGTGGTGGCTCACGCCTGTCATCCCAGCACTCGGGAGGCAGAGGCAGGAGGATTGCTGTGATGTGAGTTTGAGGCTGAGCTCAGGGCCAGCCTGAACCACAAAGTGAGACCCTGTCTCAAAAAACCTTAAAAAAAAAAAAATAGTGCCGGGCGTGGTGGCTCACGCCTGTCATCCCAGCACTCGGGAGGCAGAGGCAGGAGGATTGCTATGATGTGAGTTGGAGGCTGAGCTCAGGGCCAGCCTGAACCACAAAGTGAGACCCTGTCTCAAAACCCACTCCCCCCCCCTGCAAAAAAAACTATCTAGCACACAGGGGCTCAGCACTCTTATGTGCTTTACTTATATCGACCCCACGTCCTCGCATCAGGCCTTCGAGGTAGGTGATTTTATATTCTGGGTTCACTGCGAGGGAACTGAGGCATGGAGCATAAAGAGCGTGGCCGAGCTTGCTGTACCCAGAACCTACACTCCTAACTCTCTCCTATGGAGGGGGACACACTGGGGAGGCTTTAATACGAGGCCCTCCATCCTTTTTCTCCTTGTCCCCCAGACTCTGAACACAGAGCTTTTCTGGATTTTCTGCACTAGTGTTGCCCCGGGAGACTGGCTTTGAGGCAGAAGAGCAGGTCAGATGCTCCCAGAGCTCTGAGTGGGCATGAGGGAGAGAACAGAGGAGAGAAGGGGGGAGAACGCCCCAAAGGCCGGAGCGGAGCGGATCCTCCAAGGGCGACCCCTCCAGCCGTGCCTTAGCTCCGGGGTCGGGCCGTCTCTGTACTTCCAGGTTTGCTCACCTAGAGCGCGCTGCTCGTCCGCACAGATTCCCACGGGCTCAAACACCTGCGGTTCTTGTGATCAGGACGGAACAGGGCCACGTGGGAGGATCAGCGTGGTGGCCTCCGCGTCCGGCTTCTCCCTTCACCTCGGGCCCGCCAGCCTCTGCTCTGTCTTCTACAGAGATTACTGTGGGGCGTCTAACCCTCCTATGGCATCTTGTCACTTGCTAACCTCCCAACACTCCTTTCTCCTCATACGTCCAGCGTCACAGCTCCCTGAGATCTGATCTCGGCCTCCTTCACCTCCTCACTCTCTGGTTGGCAGCTGTCACTGTTTCAGCCCTGCGTCCTCACTCTCCACATCAGCCCACACCCTGGCATGCTGCCCTGTGCTCTCTCCTGAGCGCCCCTCACGAGTGCAGCCACCGACACAGGCCTCTCACACCCAGCTGTCCCCGACTGAGCCACCCGATGACTCCAGCCCCTCCTCCACTGCTCACGTCCACCGTCTGGACCAGTTTCCTCCACAGCTGCCGACAGCTCTCTGTCATCTCCTCGTCCTGATGTGCACACACCAGCGAGTCTTGTGGAGCCTCTCGTTTTCCCGAAGTGGGACCTCCCTTTCCAGCTCCTCGTTTCTTCCCATTCTCGTTCCTGGTAGCGAACGTGTATGTAGGGTTTGATTTCAGGGCCTTGCTAAAAATTGAAATAAAACATCATGTTTGGCCTCTGCCTTCATCAGCGGAGATGGGTACTCCGTGCCTTAGACCAGAAAACAGGGCTTCCTGCGTGTGAGGGAGTCCCAAGCCAGCGGTGGGTCTGGGACCACAGGGGTTGGCTGTGATGCTCCAGAAGGAGCCACAGGGCACTGAAGCGCCATGACCTGTACTGCCAGCGCCATGACCTGTCCTGTCATCAACCCTGCCTGGGGATAACGTGAGAAGATGCAAAGAAGTGACAGGCCTCAAGTGAGGTGAGAAGGGCATGGAGCTGAGGGGCCGGAACAGAGAGGCCCTTCCGTGCTCCTGTCACGGTGGCCGCGCCTCACCTGCCTCCCTCCGCCTGTCTTCCTCACTGGAGCCGAAGGGACTACTGGTGCGACCTGTCTGTCGGTCTCTCTCAAGCCCTGTCCCTCTCCTGTGAATCCTCTGGCCTCCCGGCTCAGGCGTGGGTCCGGCATGCTGCTGCTAGCATAGCTGCAGGTATCAGAGGACGCGGAAGAACAAGTCTCTCCCAGGCGATGTGGCCATCCGGGAGCCCCAGGGCTTGGAGTGTCTCAGACAGCAAGCAGGGGGTGCGGCCATTTCTGCTTGGGGAGGGAAACGGGACGGGCTCAGAGTAAGGCTCAGCAGCCCTGTGCAGGGGGCAGCTTCCACGAGGAGGAGAAGCCAGGAAGTGATCTCAGTAATGCACGGGGGGTGCCTCTGCGGGCCAGCCAGCGGCCGCGTGCTGTCTGACCAGAGTGACCGAGGGGAGGAGCAGGGACAGTGCGGGAAGGGCGAGGCGGGGGCGGTGCCTTCCCTCTAGAGTCCTGGGCCGCACACAGCCATCTCCTCCTTGCCATCCAGACAGAATGTTTTCCTGAGTCTCCTCTCTTGCGCAGGAGGGATACGTGTCTCTCACTCTTCACTGCACTTGGGATGAGAATGAGCAGCCGGGCGTGGAAGCCGCTTCAGCAGCCCAGTGCCGTGCTGCGTCCTGACCGTGTCTCTCCTCCACGGCCCTCTGCGGACTCAGACACGGAAGTGCGCTGACTGGGCTCCTCTCCACAGTCCTTCCCACTCCACTGTCTCTCCCGTCTCCCCGAATTCCCTGGCTCTGAACTGGACATTCCCACCCAGAAGGGCTCCTTCTGCGTGGTGCCCGATGGCCCTGCAGACTCCCTTCCCGCCGCTCTGTGCGCCAGGAGCGGCCGAGAGGAGTGAAGCTCGGGGGTGAGGTGACTGCTCAGCTGCACGCACAGCCCTCCCGAGCCCAGAAGCACCTGCCAGAAGCCACCGCCGGATCCAACCCCGGCGAGCAGCCCAGAGCCCGTGGACAGAGGGCACCTCGCCCATCGGGCCTAGCGTGGGGTGGTTTAAAGGAAAAGCACTAACAAAGCAGGTGTCCCAAAGGCCTTGGCAGTTGGATGCAGTGGAACATCCAAGAGCTCAGCCACGACGGTCCTGGCATCACTGGTTCTATGAGAACAAATGACAGCTGCCTCCCTGGAGGAATTTCACAGTACGGAGGCCCAGCAGTCGCAGGGCCGGCATCTGCGCTGCAAGGGTGAGAGGTGAATCCACGTGGAGGGTCAGAGCCCCTAAGCAGAGCTCGGGAGTCCCCATCCCAAGACAGGCTGTGTCATGAACATCATGATCCTGCCAAGAAGCAGGACACACGGCACCAGGGGGCATTTGGTTCTGAAGACAGAGTGGCCTCTTGGGCTCCTGCGTCCCCTGCACCCGGGGAACATGCAGCTGGCAGCTCAGAGTGGGGTGCAGAGGAAGATGATCCTGTGATAAAGACAGCGCTGCTACTAGGACCACGAGCCTTGGCTGCTCCTGCAGTGTCAAAAGCCTGAAATGGGGAAGAAGCCACCTAAGATGGCGCATGCGTGAGCCCAGCATGCGGGGAGGCTGAGGCTGGAGGATTGCAAATTCAAGCCCAGCCTGGGCAATGTAGCCATTTAGCAAGACCATTGTCTTAAAATTTTTTTTAAAATTCAAAAGACCAGGGATGTAACTCAGTGCAAAGGCTCTGGGTTCAACCCAGTACCACAAAAAAGACACCAGTGGAGTTTGCAGTAAAGGATACCACAGAACTGAGACCCCAGATCAGTGGAGAATGATTCCCTTATGCTCTGGTTGCTCCCATGCTGTCTGCCCTGGGGTGGAGCACCCGACTGAGAGACTAGAGGCGAAGTCAAGCGATGGGCTCCCCCGGAGGGAGGTCCCCCAACTCAGCCAGGCAGGTCAGTTCTGGGTGAAGCACAGTCCTTTGGGAGATGCAAGTGGGGACCTTTGGTGCTGAGCATGTGCGGAACGAGAGATCCCAAGGGAGAGCGAAGAGCACAGTGAACAGGCCCGGAGCCCACAGGCCCGGAGCCCACAGGCCCGGAGTCCATGGGCCTGGAGTCCACAGGCCCAGAGTCCACAGGCCCAGAGTCCACAGGCCCGGAGTCCACAGGCCCAGAGTCCATGGGCCTGGAGTCCACAGGCCCAGAGTCCACAGGCCCAGAGTCCACAGGCCCGGAGTCCACACTGGAACCCCGGAGCCAGGAACACGCTGAGTTACACGGAACAGGGGAACGAAGGCTGCAAACAGAATGCTGTGGCCAGTTGACTGACTTTAGGACAGCACAGTCATCTTGAGGATCTGAGGGGTACAGCAAGGACACGAAGTACTTCCTCTGGCGCCTCCAATATGGGGACTCACGTCATCCAGTGTCTCAGCGGGAGCCCACGGAGGCTGGGTCAGTCTCTGGGCTTCCTGGACCCTGGCTGCTTCCCTCCCCAGTGACACAGAGGGGACTGTGTCTCTCGGGGCTTCTCCCTGTTCTCCAGTGCAGGGATGTGCACGGGGACGTCTGATTCCCTGTGGGGACACTTCTGCCGGAGGACAGAGGGGCCCATGGGACCCTGAGCTGTGGCTCTGTCACTTCAGGACTGGGCATGTGTTCCAGCAGAGGGCGGGGCTGGCTTCTGGGACGCATGAGGGAGAGAGGAGGAACGTATGTCTGTCAGGTGACCCACAGGGACTGCCTGCACCCCATGTCTGACTTTAAAGCAAATGGACACGTGCGTCAGTTCCAGTCTGAGGAGACGTAACAGGCAGGGTCTCAGATCCTCCAGGAGGGAGGTGGGGCCCGCCGCCCGCAAAGACCTAACAGCAGGATGATCGCTGCGCGAGGGTGAGGGGTGTGGAGCGGACAGCAGAGAGCCGAGACGAGATGCCCGCCACCCCACTGGCTCTGAGGCTTCCCGTGTGGCTCTTCCTGAGACGGCACAAGGGGGCAGCACAGTCCCGCTCCTCCTCCACGGAGAGACTCTCCCCCCGCTGGTCAGCCCCGTCCAGGGACGACCTTGGTGACTGAATCACACCCATCCCATGACTGGCCGACCACTCTCAGAACCCAGAAAATCATCATACTTATAGCTGCAGCTTATATCACAAGGTGATAGGTTAGATCAGCCATGAGGAAGGAGTGTGGAACATTTCTAGCTACATGGATGCACCTTGAGGCCAAGCTGAGAGAAATAAATAAAACATGCTTACAGATATCTCATTTCTCTGGTGTGAGAAGCCAAAAGTGTAAATAAGGACTAAAATGTACAGTAGATATTGGAAAGTGGGAAGAAAATTTCCAAATGAGATAGAAAAAAAGGAGGAAGGGAGAGGGAAAGAAAAGAAGGAACAAGAAAAGCAAAAAAGAATAGAGAGGGGAAAAGGAAACAAAGCTTTTTCTGCCACGCCCCCGCCGAATAAGGCGTGACAAAATAGGGACTGGGGTCCCGGGCGGACGACCCCTGTGCTTGAGGCTTGAGGCTCCCCAGGCCTAGAGCCTGAGTTGAGTATGCTTCGCCAGGAGGCGCACAGTTAGCCCAGCAGTATGTAAAAACAAGCCGCTTTCTCCCTTCTAAACTATTCTGTTTTTCCCTTGAACTGTTCTGTGCTTTCTCACCAAGCAAAAATAACATAAACAGAAAACACCTTATTAGACATAATAGTTTCAGCTGAAATAAAAATAACATGGCCACCTGACAAAAATACATCAACAAGTACAAAAAAATAAATTAATGCTCACATAAAATCTATAGAAACAAGATTAAAGAAATAACAAAGATCCACTTCCTTAGAAAAGTTGTGTACAAAACACACTGATCTACAAAGATTTTTGTGGTCATGGGAAAATCATCACTGTCTCACACGACCTTACACAATGTCAAAATGACTGATCACTGCTCTGTTTCTGTTCTTATTTTTTCCTTAAACTTTTGTTAACCTGTAACAATCACCCTTATTTTACAAAGCCAAAAAATCATATATAAAAAAAAACACAAAAGGCCTAATAAATTTACAACAACATCACAACCTCTCTTGTGTTCGTGTGTTGTCTGCCCATTCCAACTCCGTTCATTCCTGTCTTCGGCGATCCCAGGCCCTACACCACAAACAGTCGCCGACACTTTTCTAAATAAGGGGGAAAGGGCTGAAGGGAGGGATGGGAAGAAAAGACGCATCATGTACAGGTTGGGTGTTATCAACACACAGATCTAAAATGTACTCATAAAATAAAAAATTTAAAAGGTTAAATCAGCAAGAGGATGGGAATTATTTCAGGCATGCAAAGTTCACACTCAGTCTATGAATGCAATCTGTCACATCCACAGGCCAAGGAAGACTTGATCAGATCAATGGAAACAGAAAGAAGCATTGATAAAATTCAACATCCGTTCATAAATACTTTCAGGAAACTATCAATGGAGGGGAATTCCCCTGTGTTGATAAAGAATATGCACAAAACCCCACAACCAACATGGCAGTGGTGAAAAGCTACTATACTCCCGCTGCGATCGGGTGCGAGGCGCGGAGGAGGCCCATCTTCCCTCTCCTCTTCCACACCACACAAAGTCCTAGCTCGTGGAAAGCCAAGAAAAAGGTACGAGACTCATGTGAATCAAGAAAGAAGAAATAATACTTTGTTTGCTGCTGATACGACTATGTTCTTTGTAGAAGATTCCAAAGGGTCAACAGCCACGAACGCTCCTGGAACTAA
>PVIR01035801.1:0-16210 GCA_004026965.1 Petromus typicus | reverse complement strand
GGATAAAAAAGCTGTGGTTCTTCTACAGAATGGAGTACTACTCTGCCATAAAAAATGATAAGTTTGAATAATTTCTACTTAAATGGACATACCTTGAGGATATCCTCATAAGTGAAATAAATAGGTCACAGATAGATACATATCGCATCTTTTCTCTGGTATGAGAAAATGAAGATGTAAATGAGTCCTAGCATTGTATATTATATATTGTGAAATAGAAAATGCTCGATGTAAAATAAGGTGAAAGGGAACAATGTTGAGATTGTAACAAAAAAGTAAGGAAACAAATTTTATATATATGGGGGGGTGGTAGGGTGGGTATGGCTATGGGAAAAAATGAGAATTAAGTTGTGTCTTATACTGGTACAAATCCCCATTATGGAGTGCAATCATGATGTGTATATTTAATGTACCAATAAAGATAATTTTAAAAAAATGAGAAGTCATGTCACATACTGATACATATTTTCAATGTCCATTGTGATCATGATGTGTATATATAATGTATCAATAAAATCAATTGAAAAAAGTATTTGAAATCCTAAATACATTCATCATTTCATTAAATTGATACAAGGTAACAAGGCATAACTCTCAAGCTGAAATCTGAGTTCAAGTTCTCTAAAGTTGAAAAATGAATTTTACGAGGTTAGAATGGGAAAATTTTATTGAAGAAAAAAAAAGCTTCTGCCTATGAGAGACAGAAGGGGGAACTCAGAAGGGTGGGTAACTCACTCACTTCACTTCTCGAAGGGCTTTTATGGAGCAAAGTAATGAGGTTGGGTGGATTCAAGGTGGAAAAAAATGACAGTCAACCATAACATTGCAAATACAATCCCTTAGGTAATATTGGTACAATGAGAAATCACAAAATGGACTAAACCATGGTCAACCAAAAAGATTACAACAAGTACAGCTGCTTAGGTAATACTGATGAGATAGGGATACAAAGAGAAATCAAGTCATGTAGCAAGCACACAGAGACTTTCAATTAGGAGACTTTTCTAGGTGGGTCAAGGTTCTGGCCCTCTGCTCCAGAGATATCAATCATTAGTATTTGTTTTATGTGGGTGGTGTCACTTCTCTTTTGATAATGTTGATTTTTAGTGAAGATCTCCTTGGCTGTCTTCCATTTGGTCTTTTCTAGGGCAGCCCTAATCAATCTACCTACCACACATTTAACTAGCTTTTTTATGTATAATAAAATGAAAGGATGTTTTGGAACGAAATGGGCTCCTAGCATGAAGTTAAACTGGCCCTGGCCCTATGAGCACATGGGAAGGGCCATATACATGTTGGCTGCCCAGGGCAATGTTCAACACCATCTCAGTTCTTCCTAATCAGAATCCCTGTTCCAGGGATGAGAGAGCTTTAGAAATGCCAATGGGAATAGATGTGGAAACTCCTCCAAGACATTGTCTTGCTCAGCAATAACTCTGGAACCCATACAGTGCCTTCTTTGTACTTGGTGTGCCCAATCTATCTAGTTACTGAACATACAGGCCTTATTTTATTCTACCAAAACTTGAGACTAAGACTTCTGAGTCTCAACCAATGTTCTAAACAGAGTGTCCTCATTAAGTTAAACTGAAGAAATCCCTACTGGGTTTACAGACACTCTGTAGGTCTCCATTACCAACCCTTTGCCTCCTGAGCTCTCAGAAGCCCTTGTCAAAAGCACAGCTTAGTGGGGTTGTCTAGCAGGATCTCCAGAAGGACACAGCACTTCTCCAGCTCCCCCACTAGAGTGTCTGGAGGGATTCTGAAGAGCAGAGGAAGGGATACATTATCCTCTGATAGAACAACACTGGTTGCCTGCCCTATCTCCACTGAGAATGAAAAGAAAATCAGTGACAGATGCAGAAGGGGTAGGTCCAGTCCTGGGGTGGTTTGCACTGCCCCAGTCTGGTCAATCACTTGTCTCAGTGAAGAGGATACTATAGAGCTAACTTGAGGTTGATTGCAGTGGTAGATTTTGAACTCAGAGGATTGGAGGGCTTGGGATGCCTCCAAAAAAGGACCTGCCATATCAGGTGTCACAGGACCTGGCACCTGGACATTTCTCTGATTTTTACAAATGGATGAGCTCAAGTTTTCAAAAAACCACAGCAGCATCAGAAAAGTGAAAGGCCACTCTCTTTGTGCTCCTCCCTTCTTCCCCCCACACAGAGATAATACTATTTGTATAAGTATTCCCATAGGTCCACCTGCCAAAAGCTTCGTCCTCCACTGGGAGTTGGAATAGTGACCAGATGGGGCCTAGTGCAGGGGCCTAGGTCACTGGGATGCTCCCTGAAGGGTGCTGAGACCCTGAAGTATTTCTTTCTTTTTCTTTGCTTCTTTGTTATTATTATAGGTAGAAAGCTAGTTGGTCCTGTTGTAGGTAGATTAGGGCTGTCCCTCAAAAAGTCCACATGGAGGACTGTCCAGGAGACTTTCAGTAAAAGTCAATATTATCAAAGGAGAAAATGGCATCACCCATGTAAGAATAGTGGTGATTGATATCTCTGGGGCATAAGGCCAGGACCTTGACCCACCTAGAAAAGTGTCCTAATTGAAAGTCTTTGTATGCTTGCTACATGACTTAATTTCTCTTTATATCCCTATCTAGTCAGTATTACCTAAGCAACTGTACTTGTTGTAATCTTATTGGTTGATCATAGTTTTGTCCATTTTGTAATTTCTCATTGTACCAATATTACCTAAGAGACTGTATTTGAAATGTTATGGTTGAGTGTTATTTTTTCCACCTTGAACTCACTCCATCTCATGGTTTTGCTCCATAAAAGCCCTCTGAAAAGTGAAGTGGTTGGGTTACCCACCTTTCTTGGTTCCCCCTTCTGTCTGTCTTAGGTAGAAGATTTCTATTTCCATAAAACTTTCCTGCTTAAACTTTCATTGTTCCTACAATTCATTCTTCAATTTTAGAAAATACAAACTCACATTTCCTGTTGGAAGATATGGCTTGCTCCCCTGTATCATTTTGGAGGTTATCCACCAAAATTCCTGGATAAAGGTAAGAGTTTTCTTTCCATCAGAGCTTCTAAAAAGTTTGGTCTCTTTCTCCATAAATTTTAACTTTGCTCTTTTACTACATATTATGGTCCTTGTTTGAGCATTGGTTTTGAAAATATTTTAATTTTTAAATTTATATTTTAAAAGTTTGCAAATTTCTTATTTCTCTCATGATACTATGTCTTTGTTAAAATTATGTTTTGTTCTTATGCTGCATATGTTGTGTTTGTACTGGGTTGTTTAAAATGCTGTAAGATAGATGTCTTCAGGCTTTTATCTCTCCCTTATAGAATATTAAACAAACAGTAATCACTCTGCCAGCCATTAAACGTCACTAGGGCAGCTGCCACTGTTAAAGCAGAGGACAGGGTTCTCCAGCTGCCCTCTGGTGAATCCCCACTTGCAATTGGGGTGGAATGTTGCCCAGATAGGTAACTGTAGTTCCTCTTAGAGACAGATCTCTTATTGTGTAGAGCCAGTGAATACAGAGGCAATAATTGAGAGACCCTGGCCAAGGTGACTCTTTGGCAAGTTCTGAAGTTTCCCCAGGAAAAAAACTGGCTCCTGACTGCCCATCTGGGTAATTAAGAGAGAAACTGCACATCTTATTCATATCTCCTCAGTGAGGTGAAAGGGAAAGCTGGTCAGTGATCACCAGATGTCCTCTGTCTTAGAGGACTCTGAAAGATGCCAGCAGATCCCTTTCATGAGCTTCCTTTGTGAGATGAGATAAAGGTTGAGACCTCTTTCTCTACTAGCAAGACAAGATCTCATGTGGCACATATTAATGATTCTTTGATAAAATAGAAAATTACTCAAATTTTGTCTCCCCTAGGCATAGGTGCCATCATTTATGTAGACACAAAAAAGATGTTTGCTGATAGGTAATGGACCTTAAAAACTTTGACTATTGACTTATAGAATGATATATGATAATTTCTAGATGTTTAATGACTTAAATTTCATTTGGGATTTCTCTCCCTGATAGTGAATTTTAAAACTCCCCTTAAATCTCTTCCCACTCGACTGGGAGTTTACTGTAAAATCCTTTAGAGTCAGGGCACTTCTTTTGGGGAACCAAATTTTAAAAAAAGAATTAATTGGTTACCTAACCTATATAGGAGTTTTCACATGATAAATAACAAAATAAGAGTCTAGGCTTTAGACAAAATAGGACCTTAGATCTTTCTCTTCCTTCAGGCACCATAGGAAGTTAATAAGTGTGTCTTCCTTCACTTGCAGACTATGAGTTTCAACTGATCAGTAAGTTCTTGATAAGACTAGTAAGGGGGCCACCAACAGATGTCAAGGCCTGGGTGTCTGGTGACACAAAGTCTGCCATTGGCAAACTTTGATCTAACTGAACCAACCCCCTTGGTCTGGTCTTATGAGGGCTTTATCTAAATGACTGAGAAAAAAATAGTAAAATACTTAAGTGCTCCCTCCCCCTAGGGTGTAAGGCAAAATCTCTAGCTAGCTGTCTGTGGAGATGGTCTCTTTTACAAATTGTTCTGACTTGACCCTTGCCCTATTTTCCTTTCTTCCAAAGAACTCAAAAGAAGTGGGTTAAATCTTTTAGTTTATCAGCATTTTTATGTCTTTAACCCTGAAAGTGCTCACTGGAGTAAGATGGTGAATTCCTGGGAGAAAATAAGATCATGTGCTGGTAAGGGTAGATCAGTCCAGTCTGGTTTTATTTTCTGGATCTCTCTCCAATCAGCAGCTACCTGCCCTGGAGTGGAATAAAGCTTGGAGGACAGCCCAAGAATGTCCGAGGAACACTAGAATCATACAGAAACTTATAAGGCATCCTTTTGTTTCTGTTACAGATGGGGAATTCCATATCTGAGCCTCTTATCCTTTTGGAATGTGTTGGAAAATGTTTGACCCTCACCTGCTGAAAAAGAGCATATTTCTCTGTACCTACACATGGTTTACTTACCCCCCAGAGCCAAAATGGGAGAGAGGAAAGTATTAAGTATGATGCTATTTCACAGCTAAGGTTTTATTGTAAGGAAAAGGGCAAATGATTGGAACTACCAAATATTGAGATTTTCTTTGAGTTAAGAGATAATTCCCATTTGTATTCAAAATGTAAATGTGAGCCTCAAGAAAGCCAGAAAGTCCTGGCCCCTATCAATGAGGCTTCCTGCCCTTGTCTTTTAGAATCTGAGGGTGAAATTTCCAAGGCTATTTTAGTCAAAATTGAATGTACTATTACTAAATTTGAGGTTGAAGTTTCTAAAATAACTTTTACAGAAACTCCACCGACTGTTACTAAGGCAGGGATTCTCCCACTTGTCCTGTGGAGCCTGAGACCAGTCCTCCCTATCCTTTAGGATATAAGATAAACCAGTTATGATACAAGCCTTTACAAGATTATATCCACCTTTATCTCAAGCTCCTCTGGACAGAAAGAATTTCCCTAGGTCTTGTTTACTATAAAGCTAGCTCTTGCAAATTTCCCTAGGTCTTATTTGCTTTGTTTTAAATCACTAAGAGAAAGGAGCATGTGGACACAGCCACATCCAAAATCATTATCTAAGGGATATTGTCTTAGAGGAGCTTCTGAGGTTCTAAAAAGAACTAGAAATAAGCCAGATAGTATCTTATCAGCTCTCCAACAGAAAGAAAAATAGCACCCCTCTAATCACTTATGAGAGGTACTGATAAGATATATATAGCTAGCTCCTGACTCAGAAGAAAGACAGATTGTTCTTTATTTTTAATTGAAATCTTTATTGGTACATTACATATACACATCATGATTGCACTCTACAATGGGAATTTGTACCAGTATAAGACACAACTTAATTCCCATTTTTTCCCATTGCCCTACCCACCCTACTACCCTCCATATACATAAACTTTGTTTTCTTTCTTTTTGTTATAATATCATTATTTTCCCCCTTCATCCTATTTCACTTTGAGTGTTTTCTATTTCACAATATATAACATACAATTATACAACTCATTTACATCTTTATTTTCTCATACCAGAGAAAAGATGCGATATTTACCTATCTGTGACCTATTTATTTCACTTATGAGGATAACCTCAAGGTATGTCCATTTAACTATAAATAATTCAAACTTATCATTTTTTATGGCAGAATAATACTCCATGATGTAGAAGAACCACAGATTTTTTTATCCAGTCTCCAGCTGATGGACATTTGGGTTGTTTCCAAGATGCAGCAATCACAAACTGAGCTGCTATAAACATGGGTGCACATATGTAAACATGTGATATGAGTCTTTTAATTCTTTTGTGTATATACCTAGCAGAGCAATGGCTGGGTCAAATGGAACCTCTAGACATTGCTTTTTGAGGAATCTCCAAACTGATCTCCACAGGGGTTGTACGAGTCTACATTCCCACCAACAGTGGAGAAGGATTCCTTCTTCTCCGAAGCCTCGCCAACATTTGTTGCTGGCTAATTCTGAAATGGCAGCCATCTTTGTGGAGTGAGATGAAATCTCAGTGTTGTTTTCATTTGCATCTCTCGAATGACTAACGATGTTGAGCATCTCTTCAAATGCTTCTTAGCTGCTCTTACTTCTTCCTCTGAAAAATATCTGTTCATTTCAGATGCTCATTTTTGAACTGGGCCTTTAAATTTGGATGGGCTGATTTTTTTTTTCTTAGCTCTTTATATATTCTAGATAGTAACTCTTTGTCTGAGGAACAGCTGGTAAAGATTTTTTTCCACATTGTTGGTTGCCTTTTTGCTGTGTTGGTGGTTTCCTTTTCCATGCAGAAGCTTTTTTAAAGCATGAGGTCCCATTTGCTGATTTCTTCTGCCAATTCCTGTGCTATAGAGGTTTTGTTCAAGAAGTCTTTCCTTAAGCCCTGAAGGACAAGTTTATTACTCGATCAACCCCAGATACCTGAAAAAAGATACAAAAATGGCTTCCAATCCAGATAGTTTGCTTGAGACCTTAATGAAAATGCCTTCTCAACATTTGATTATAGAGTGTAAGAAGAGGCCAAGCACAGGAAACAAAGGAATTGAGAGAAGCCTTCAGCATTTGCAGCAGCTCTCAGAGAAATAGACTCTGGTTCTGACTCTTGGGGCTCCAAGAACTCAATGACTCAGCCCATCTGCCACCACTGTGAAGAGCCAGGCCACTTCAAGAGGAATTGCAACAAAAGGTTCCCTGAACCAGGCCCTGATTGCAAAGCTGACCACTGGAGAAGAGGCTGCCCTCTGGAGGAAAAGCCCCAGAGGTCAGACCCCTCTTACCAGCTAGTCCAGCAAGACTGAAGGGGCCCAGGGAACTCTGCCTTCTCCCTCTGGCTGACCTGTCATCTCCACGGAGGAGCCCCAGGTAGTTTTGAACATTAAGGGGGAAAGAAGTAAGCCTGGTGCTGGACTCTGGTGCCTCTCTCAGTCCTTCTCTTTAGTCCTGGCCTTCCTTCCAGTGGCAATATAGCAATGAAAGAAGTCACTGGAGAAGTGGTAACTCGTTATTTCTTACAACCTTTAGGCTGTAACTGGGATGGCTTGTTCTTCACTCATTGCTTTCTAATTATGCCTGAAAGCCCAGTTCCCTTTTTTAGGAGAAATAGCCTATCTTGTTTAAACGCTGCTATACATATGCATCCAGGTCAAGTACTCTGTCTTTCTCTTGTCAAAACAGAAAAAAAAACAAAAAACAAAAAAAAACACCTGAAGTATGGGCAAATGAAGTTAGTATATGCAGAGCAATAAAAGCTGCTCCAGTACAGATACATCTCAAAAATCCTCCTATTATTCCTCACCAGAAAAAATATCCTCTGAGACCTGAGGTAAAAAAGGATTATTGCCTATAATTGATAACCTGAAAATACAAGGTTTGCTTAAAGTTTGTAATAGCCCATGCAACAATCCAATCTTGGGAGTTCAAAAATTCAATGTAGAATGGAGATTAGTGCAAGACCTTAGGTTAATAAATGAGGCAATGGTGCTAATCCACCAATGCTCCCTAATATATACAGTCTTCTCTCCCAGAATCTAGGAGATGCTAGTTGGTTTTCAGTACTAGATTTAAAAGATGCTTTCTTTTACATTCCCTTACATCTGGTGTCCCAGTTTCTTTTTGCCTTTGAAAACCCTCATGATTAGACCTCTCAGCTGACATGGTCTGTTCCCCCTCAAGCGTTCAGAGACCATCCTCACCTTTTAGGACAGGTGTTTTCTCTGACTTGGCATGTTTTAAATGTTCCCAGATCACAGTATTAAAATATGTAGACAATACACTCGTATGTGCTCCTTCAGAAGAAATTTGTAGCTAAAGCACTCATGCTCTGCTAAACTTTCTAGCAGAGAGAGGTTATAAGGTCTCTAAATCTAAGGACCAACTTTTCAGCCCTGAGCTAAAATATTTGGGCCTTGTTAAATCTAAAGAACCAGGGGACTAGGGAAAGAAAAAAAAATGAACCCATTCTTTCCTTCCTGCAGTCCAAAACCCTAAAACAGCTTAGAGGATTCCTAGGAATTATGAGTTTCTGTTGTCTTTGGATAACAGGATACAGTGGAACTATGTGACCACTTTATCGGCTTATCAGAGAAACCCAAAAAGTAAAGACCCATATTTTAACCTAGGAACCTGATTCCCAAGCAGCTTCCTGAAAGCTCAAACAGGCACTTCTAAATGCCCCAGCATTGAGCCTGCCAACAGAACATAAATTCAATCTGTAAATTGATGAAAGATGGGGCCTGGCTTTGGGAGTGCTTATGCAAATTTGGGGGCTTGCTCAACAGCCTGTAGGTTACCTAAGCCATGAGTTAGACCTTGTAGTGAAAGGATGGACTGCCCACTTGGATCTAGCTGTTTGTACTTAAGTTTTAAAATCCTATGGAAGGTTCCACACAACTATTATACTCCATTGACATACAGATTCCACAGCAAAAATCCAGAAACCATAAGTTTTTGGAAAGATGTCCAAAGAGGTATATGTGTTGTCATTTTCAGCATCTGGGTAGTACGTGACCAAGGATCAGGTTCAGAGGCCCAGAGAGGGAGGGCAAGTGTGCAGAATCACCATGCAGACTCTGGGGTGCATTTTGAGAATTGTTCCATCTTTAATGCAAATTCAGTTACTTTTATAGTAAACAGTGGAAGGAGTAAACATACAAGTGGGAATGGTAGTGGATTGGTTGAAGCATGCACAGAGGCAGGTCACTGTAGATTGACTGAAGAGGCAGTCCTGATTTTGGCTGAGGTGGAGTCATGATGAGGTAGAGTCACAATCAGCAAGCCTGGCTGAACTTTAGTGAGATCCTGGCTTTCACCTACTTATATGGAGTGGCCCTGCTGCTTTAATATCTTAGAAGGGAGGTTTCATTTGTGTGCTGACAGATACCAATGAAACTTTTTGGCAGCCCTCTTGAAAAATGCAATCATGGGTCCCACTGGTGACACCGCTAGCATCTCTGAGAGCAGAGGACAGCACCCCCACCGAGAATGATGAGCCAGCCACACCTGAGTGACCCACCTTTCTTGCACTGACCAACAATCTCATAGAGAGGTCCAGGACCAAGACATCATCCCCAAAGAGAGCAAACAGATTCATTGTTTTAAATAAACACACACACACACACACACACACACACACACACACACACACACACACACACACACATTTCTTTAAAATTTTTATGGATAACTAAAGATTGTTTCTTATAGGTATAAAACACTTTTTATTCCTCCTGACTCTAATAATATGAGATCTCTATTAATTGACTTACAGAAGATTTTTAAATGGTCTGAAGTACAATTTTAAACCTAAAAATTATACAAGAGATATAATAATTCATTTTGGCTGAATATATTTTAGTGCACTCTAATTTTAGAGATTGTCTTATATGTTTGCCTGTTGGTCCATTTTTCCAGTCCTACAATATGTCCAATTGTCTTGTTTGAGCTCAAAATATTTTTTCTTTTCATTTTCATATTTTGAATATTTTTCCCAAAATATATTCACCTATAATTAAATTGACTTTACAATAAACATCATTGGATTGTAGGCATGCCCTTCTTTCCATAGGATGCTAGGGGATGAAAGTGATGTTCACTTTTTTTTTACAAAAGTACTGTGTAGATGCCCTTAATTTCCATAACCCAAACAAGTTTTATCAGAATGGACAACATATTAATTGCCACTATCTGGTTTTTCCAACTTATAAAAATAAAAATGTACTTTCTTTGTTCTTCAAAGTATATGAATTGATACTTTTAGAGTTGAGGAGATGACTCAATGGGACTCCCTTTGCTGAACAGAGGAGCAGCTGCCCAAAACATTATTATTCTTCTCTTTGTTCATTAATGGAACCATCAGTAATTTAACAAATTTGTAGATGACTCACCCCAACAAATATTGTCTCGGTGCTATTGCAAATTGGTTGCACTGGTGATCATCAAAGGTTTGAGCTCTAAAAATGTTATGAAATACTTAATCAAATATGAAATACTTGATCAAATTCTAAATGTATTATTGTGATACATTTACATTGGTCATCTTCAAAAGAGGAATTTATTTGGCATAAACAAAATGGAAATAAAGATAGAAAGATGCCTTTGGTCCCAAACCACATTGAAAGATACAAAGTTTTATATAATCGTGATAACTGACTATTGCTACTTTTCTGATGTACAAAATGTGTTTATGCTCTATAATTCTGCCAGTCTTCCAATATATTGTTTATACTATTAACCTTTTGATTCATACACCTGCTTTCCTCTTATACTCAAGCCACCTATAATAACAGGTGTATTTATTTGTAAGCTGATAAATTTTCCCTTAGATGACATCTTGATCAAAAATAGCTACTTAGGTAAGAGTCTTTTTCATACATTTTGAAGAGAGTAAGTATGTCTAACAATGGCTATTCTATACTAGAGACACTTTGTCATACTAAATATTATGTAAAGTTCTTTCATTAAGACCCTTTCTATTAACATTAGATAGTGACTCAACCACTGGAACAAACCTGATTGGCAACCATAATAAACTGTTAACTATATTTTATTTCTAAATGCTTATATAAAGGTAGATTTATAATAGTTGAGTTCACTTTTCCTGTTGTGTATGCTATTGTAATTGATCTTCTCTCCTGGGTTTTTAACAACTAAAAGTTTAGAGACCATAACTAGAAAGGTTTCTGGTCCAAAGAGCCAGCCAATATTTTGACCCTGGCCCTCCAAGATCACATATAATACTAAAGAGCCAGGGCATGAAGGAACCTTCTCCATGAGCTCCCATGATTCTACAAAAGAGTGTGTAAGTAGCGTTACCTGGAGGAAAAATTTCCCATGTGTTGTCAGAATGCTTAATGGTCAAAGGAAGGCCGTAACATTTTTTGTTGGGCGACACTGACAGAAGAGCTAACAGATTCTGTACAGTTCAAAGATACTGGCTTGTTCAACTTTGTTAGATAGCAAGACATTAATTTTTTTTTTTTTTTTTTTTTTTTTTTTAGGTTTTTTGAGACAAGGTCTCGCTTTGTGGTTCAGGCTGGCCCTGAGCTCAGCCTCAAACTCACATCACAATCCTCCTGCCTCTGCCTCCCGAGTGCTGGGATTACAGGCGTGAGCCACCACGCCCGGCACTGTGGTATGTGGTACTGGTTGCTGCTGGGTGTGGGTCACACCCAGTATTGTTATGTGGTTACCGGGGAATCGAACCTGGGTCCTTGCACTTGCGCTTGCAAGACAGGCGCCGGAACCACTGAGCTAACTCCCCGGCCCAGCAAGACATTAATTTTATTTAGCATAAGTTTCACTATATTTTGCTCTTAAACATCCAGTAGAAAAGTATAAGGAAAGTTGTTTTTACTTATTTATTATTGACTACAGACTCCTAAATTTCAAGTGATCATACATATAATAGCGATTAAGGTGCTACACATTTTTTGTTGTGCTATATGTGTAAAGCTGGATGAGATGATGTATCATGGAGAGCAAATCTTGGGATGAAACAGCATCTAGTCCACACCATGCCCTCAAAATTCAGAGAGATGATGGCACTCGTGCCAGGGTTGTAGCTTTCTGGCCTCCAGGCCCAGGCGAGAAGAATGCCCAGAGAGTGAATATAACAGCTGGCAGCCCAACAGAGGCGGAGGTTGGCACCATTACACCCACACCGAGGGTGGAGCTCACTGGTCTCCAGGCCCCGCTGGAAGAGAGCCCAGGGACTGAGTACAACAGCTGGCAGCTCTGCAGAGGAGGCGGTCAAACACCAGGGTTGGAACCTGCCAGCCTACAGTCCCATGCCAGAAGAGTGCCAAGGGACTGAGTATACCAGAGGGAACACCAAGGAAGTAGAAGCCCACACCATCACAGCCAAGCAAGGCCAGAGTCTGACTTTCTCCACAACAACTGCAGAAGAACATCCAGAGACTCTGTACTGGCGAGTAGGTGGGCCCTTTGGAACCTCAGGAAGTGCCATTGTAGCAGTAGAGGAGCCAGTGACTTCCTGCCTCTAAGCAGATGGGAGAAGGTGTTCTGACCATATTGCTTGAGTTCCTCATATGGTGCGCCAGAACTAGGAGTTTTTCTTTAGGACTCAATACAGACTATAAAGAAAAACCAAGGAAACACTGATATTTTAAGGTTCCTGACTATTAGGAGGAAAAAGACTGGCAACAAACATTGCCAGAAAACAGGATAGGTACAAAGCCAAAAACAATAGCAATGACAAAAACTCCGAGACGAGGAAACATTCAAAGTCTCAGATACAAAGATTCTCACCTCAAGGTAACAGGTGGAAGGGAAATAGAGAAGTTTGAAGGCCAGTCTCCAGGGTCCTCAGAAATGGTAAGCAAAGCAGATCTAGTAAAATGGAAATCAGAACTGATCTCTGAGGTGAAAGCAGAGATATTGGACACAGTCCACACTATGATTAATAAAGCTAAAGAGGAAATCATCGAGTTGATAGAATCCAAGATAGCAAAAGCAATGGAACCTCTTAAACACCTACAAGCAGAAGTCCAGAAAATTAAGAAAGAAAGTGAAAGTTTGTGTAATAGAATGAATATGGCAGACGACTGAATTTCAGACCTAGAAGACAGGATCTCAGCCACTGAACAGGAAAGGTATAATCTATGGAAAAAAGCAAGCGATAATGAAAAATCAATCCAACAGTCCCAAGATGATTTAAAGAAGAATAACATAAGATTGATTGGAGTCACTGAAGAAGCAGGAGACAGTGCTAAAGACATTGAAAAACTATTCGCAGAAAGAATGGCAGAAAACTTCACAGGAAAAGGAGAAGTGGACATACAAATCTATGAAGCATAAAGAACTCCACACACTCATGAAATGAAAAAATCTACACTTAGGTATACAATTATAAAAGTCCCAGATATATAAAAAAATGAATGAAATACTGAAAGCAGTCAGAGAAAAGAAAACTGTTACATTCCAAGGGAAGCCTGTCAGGATAACAGCGGACTTCTCAACTCAAACACTCAATGAAAGAAGAGCATGGAGTGAAGTGTTTCAAACCCTAAAGTAAAATGACTTCAAACCCAGACTGATGTATATTGCAAAGCTATCCTTCAAAGTTAATGGGGAAATAAGATGCTTCCAAGACAAAGTACACCTGAAAAACTTCACAAATACAAAACCTGTGCTCCAAAACATTCTAAAGAATGTATTGAAGAAAAATAAGGAAAGTTACAAATCTATGAGACCTAACAGAGTCAACCCATGGGACCAAACAAGAAACTGATGAGAAAAGGGCAAAAGTAGAATAACAGAGCCAAGAACAGGAAAACAAAGCAGCACTAAATTTACCTATATCAGTCATACCATTAATGTCAATGGACTCAACGCGCCAATTGAGAGATATAGACTGGCAGAGTGGATCAAAAAGCAAGATCCTACAATCTGCTGCATACAAGAAACACACCTCATTCAGAAAGAAACCCATGGACTGAAAGTACAGGGATGGAAAATAATACTCTATGCGACAGAAAACAGCAAGAAAGCGGGAGTGGTGATTTTATTTGCAGAAAGAATAGACTTCAAGCCAAAACTGATGGAGAGAGATAAAGATGGACACTATCTTTTAGTACAGGGAAAAACCCAACAGAAAGAAATAACAATCTTAAATATCTATAAACCGAATTCTAATGCACCCAACTATATAAAACAAACATTAATGGACATGAAAAACCAGATAAACACTAATACTATAATAGTAGCGGACCTCAATACTACACTGTCATAAAGAGACAGATTAACTGGACAAAAAGTCAATAAAGAAATCCTTGAGCTCAACCAGACACTTCAGCAAATGGATTTAATAGATGCCTACAGACTATTTCACCTCACAAAGTCAGAATTTATATTCTTCTCAGCTGCTCATGGATCATTCTCCAAAATAGACCATGTGCTCATTCATAGAACACATTTAAGCAAATGTAAAGGGATTGAAGTTAACCCTTGTATACTGTCGGACCATAGTGCCCTGTAATTGAAGCTGGATAGCAAAGGAAAGCCCAGGATCTTCACAAACACATGGAAACTGAACAACATTCTGCTGACCAACCAATGGGTCACAGAAGAAATTAGAGAAGAAATAGAACAGTTCTTACAACTAAACTATAACCCTAATACAACATATAGAAATTTATGAGACACAAAGAAAGCAGTTCTAAGAGGAAAATTCATAGAAGTGAAGGCCTACATCCAGAAAATAGAGCAAGCTCAAATAAATAATTTAATGCTGAACCTGAAGTGACTAGAAAGAGAGGAGCAAGACAAACCCAAAGCTCTCACTAGGCAAAAAATTGTAAGGATCAGGGCAAAAATTAATGCAATAGAAACCATGAGAATGGTTCAAAAACTCAATGAATCCAAAAGTTGGTTCTTTGAGAGGATAAACAAAATTGATAGACCCTTAGCCAACCTCGTTAAACAAAGGAAGGAAAAGGCCCATATCTATGCTATTAGGAATGAGAACGGAGAAAAGACTACCGACCAAGAGGAAGTCCAGAGGATAATTAACATCTACTTTGAAAATCTATACTTTAATAAAATGGAAAATGTAGAAGAAATGGATAGATTTCTAGACACATATAAACTTCCAAAGCTGAATAAAGAAGATATAGAAATGTTAAATACCCAAATATCAATCTGTGAAATTGAAAAGGTAATTAAAAATTTGCCAACGAAGAAAAGCCTTGGGCCTGATGGTTTTACTGCTGAATACTATAAAACTTTTACAGAAGAGTTAGTGCCTCTACTTCTGAAACTCTTCATTGGAATTGAAAGAGAAGCAGAACTCCCAAACTCATTCCTGGAAGCAATCATTACCCTGATTCAAAAACCAGAGAAAGACCCAACCAAAAAAGAGAACTACAGGCCAATATCCCTAATGAACATCAATGCAAAAATCCTCAATAAGATGCTGGCAAACAGAATACAGAGAATGATGAAAAAGATTATACACTCTGACCAAGTCGCATTCATCCCAGAGATGCAAGGATGGTTTACCATACATAAATCAATAAATATTATGCACTATATTAATAGACTCAGGGACAAAACCAATGGTCATCTCAATTGATGCAGAAAGAGCATTTGACAAAATACAACACCGATTTATGTTAAAAACCCTACAGAAGATTGGAATAGATGGTCTGTATCTCAAACTAATAAAAGCTATCTATGAGAAACCATCAACCAGTATCATACTAAATGGTCAAAAATTGAAACCTTTCACACTAAGATCAGGAACAAGACAAGGATGCCCTCTCACACTACTTCTCTTCAATATAGTTCTGGAAATATTAGCCATAGCAATTAGACAAGAAAAAGAAATAAAAGGAATAAAGATAGGAAAAGAAGAATTTAAATTGTCATTATTTGCTAATCTAGAGGATCCTAAAAACTCAATTAAAAAATTGCTGGACCTAATCACCAATTTTAGCCATGTAGCTCGTTACAAGGTCAACGTTCAAAGATCAGTAGCCTTTGTATACACAAATAGTAGACCTACTGAGATAGAAAGTGGGAAGTCAGTCCCTTTCACAGTAGCACCCCAAAAAAATAATATACCTAGTAATCCATCTAACAAAGGAAGTGAAAGACCTCTACTCTGAAAACTACAGCACTCTGAAAAAGGAGATAGAAGATGATATCAAAAAATGGAAAGACATATCTTACTCCTGGGTAGGAAGAACCAATGTTGTCAAAATGGATA
>PVIR01035800.1:0-16785 GCA_004026965.1 Petromus typicus | reverse complement strand
TTAAAGGGCAGAAAAATACAAAGAAATAGAATGAAAATTTAGGAAATTTATTTTAAAAAAATGAAATAGGAAGTTCTGGCCAGTATTCTGAAACAGTGATCAATTTTATTCTAGGATCTTAAAATGAGAAAACATTATTCATCTTAATGATAATTAATGATATTAATAATTGTGGTCACTGAATTTAAGAATGTTAGGACTTTGCCTTAAATACTTTATTTAATCTTCAAAATAACCATGAAAAATAGGATATTTTAACTATTTCATGAATTAGAAAACGGGGACTTTGAGAGATTAAGTGAAAATTTGAAAGGATTTATTATTAATACATTAGTTATGCATTGTTCTTTAGCAAACTACTCCAAAACCTAACATATTAAAAGAATAAAACATTTTAGGGTCAGGACTAGGGTAAAGGGAGTGAAATGCTGTATTGATCTTGCATGTATGGTTTATGGGAATACTGACAATCTCAGGAACAAAGATAAGAAACATTTTAAAAGATCAAAATTAATACCACTCTCACCAGCCAGAATAAAGGGCGATACCTTAGCAGATGAAATACTCCAGTTTTAAGTGAAGAGAGAATCAGTATTACTAATCTTTCTTCCTCTTTGTTTTTTCCTTCTTGACACAAGGTCTCACTAAATTGCCCAGCCTGACCTTCAACTTGCGGTCCTCCTCCCCCGGCCCTCCGCAGAGGGGACTGCAGGTGTGCACTTCTATTCTAGCTACATCAGGAAGTCCGCTGGGGAGGGTTCACATAGAACGGAGAGCAGGCAAGCAGCAGCGGCAGCTGGGGAAGCCTTTGTGATGCAGCTTCCGCAGGGGCCTCAGATGGACCCACAAGAAGCTCTGGAATTTGTCTCTGACCGCCGCAGCAAGGGCTCAGGCCTGTATTCCTGCGTCCTCCCCATGCCTTCACTTAAACACAGGCTTGTCACTGGATGCAAGGAAGGGCCAGGCCCTGGCTGGGCAGCTCTCCTCAGCAGAAGTGAATTCCAAGGGAGCAGCTGAGTGCTGTCAGCCATCACTGCTAGCAGAAGCCTCGAGGTGCCTTAATCTTTTGTATTTTTTTTTTTTTTTTAAGATTTTTTGAAACAGGGTCTCGCTTTGTGGTTCAGGCTGGCCCTGAGCTCAGCCTCAAACTCACATCACAGCAATCCTCCTCCCTCTGCCTCCCGAGTGCTGGGATGACAGGCATGAGCCATCACACCCGGCATTGTGGAGTGTGGTACTGGTTGCTGCTGGGGTGAATCTCCATGCCCAGTATTGTATTTGGTTAACCGAGGATCAAACCCGGGTCCTTGCACTTCCAAGACAGGCACCGGAACCACTGAGCTGTATCCCTGGCCCGAGGTGCCTTAATCTTGAAGGTGGGGGCAGGAGGAGACATACGGGTGGCTATCACCGTGTCCAGCACACTCCCCACCTTGCGCCTGCTCTCGGACCTCCCTCCCTGGAGAAAGCTGAGGTTCCCTAGCCCTGAGCCGAGACACTGCAGCACTGTTCTTGCCCAGAACGCTGTCTGTGTGCTGTTGGCTGTCCCCACTCTTGGTCATCCTTCAGCCTTAATGATCTTTCATACAGTGTTCTCTCATGGTCTCCAATTATTTTGCCTGCTTCATATCAAAGCACCTCCTCAATGTAGTGGCTTAAAACAAGAGGGATTTATCATCTCTCGTTCTCCTGGGCTTGGCTGGCTTTTCTGCTGGTTCTGCATTGGCTGGCTTGTGTGGCTGCGGTCAGCTGGCAGGTGGTCTCTGAGCTGGGCTGAGCTGGGATCTGGGCCTCTTTTCACATGGTCACTTCTTTTAGCTTTCAGGGAACGGTGGTCTCAGGACTCCACTTCGTTGGAATTGGGACCTGAGGCTTCTGGATGCTTCAACTTTGCAACTCGTGATAAATTCCACTGATCACAAAGGTGGCCCCGACTCAAAGGCAGAAAAATAGACCGCCTCTGAGTGGGGGAGCCACATGACTTTGTAGCCATATTGAATCTATTAGACCAGTCTGAACTAATAACTGTTGATCCCTGCCTTACTGGCCTGTATTTATTCTTCCTACCTATTGTATCACGATTTGTCATCATGCATAAATTTGTGTTTAGCTTGTCTCCTCTCCTATTGGAAGCTCTGAGGGGATAGATATTATGCCGGGTTTTTTTCCCCACTCATTCCAACTGCCCACCGCTTCACAAGCAGTTAGTGTTTGTTTTAGTTACTTTTTCTCATTGTTAAGACAAAATGCCCCAAACCCAAAGGTCCAGGAGTAAAGCTTTATTTGGCTCACAGTTCGTCGAGATTCAGTCCATAGTGGGCTGGCTCCAACGCAGGATGGTGGGGGCAGAACGCAGCAATGCAGCAAGGGGCTTCAACAGCATCTTTTTGTCGATTACCTAGGACGAGCTGCATTCACACTCTAAATCCCAGGGCCCTTGAGCCCAGCTTCGCACCATGAATCAGTCCCAGTGTCGCACACTCTAGATCCAGCCACCTCTGACAAAGAATGTATGACTGTGTGAGGCTTTGGGGGACATCGAGACACAAGACACAACAGGCTCAGTAAGTATTTGTGGAATAAATGAATAAAAGTTCCCTCTCACATTTAACATTTTATGAGTACTACAGGTACTAATCGCCTAGTCATTACCAGGAGATTCTGGAAATTAGTGACAAAATGAGAGATGGTCTCATTTTCCTTGTATCAAAGTGGTTCTCAAAGCATGGTGCCAGGTCAGCAGCAGCCCCATTACCTAGAAAATTTGCTAGAGATGCTAAGCCTGGGCTCTCTCTGAGACCTGGTGGGCCAGGAGCTCCAAGCGGGACCAGGGAATCTCTTGAATCTGATGAATAGGCAAGTTTGAGAACCGTTGTCTCAAAATGTGTTCCTTTGAACAATGGTTTCAAGGATTGAAATGAATGTTAAAGAAATATGGGCTCAGGCAAACAATAGTTAAGAAATATTGAGTTAAACACAGGCAAGTTCTTCTACTGGAGGGCCTCATTTTCTCAGGGTTTTAAGTTTGCTAATGTGTGTATGGAATCCCTCAGAGAGGTCTGTGGTGACCCGCTGCTCTTCCAAGACCACCTCTTGGGACTAGCCCTTCATGGATTCACTTTGTTTTTGAAAGAAACATGGTTTTGTATAAGGAAGAAAAGTGTATAAACTGACAAAAAAATTAGAATTTTTACTTAAAAATGGATCGCTAATTCAGGCTTCAAAAAACTTTAGATCTACATCATCACATTGTGCGACTCTGTGTAATTGATTTCTTTTTTTATTTTTTATTTTATTTATTTATTTTTTTTTAGGTTTTTTGAGACAAGGTCTCGCTTTGTGGTTCAGGTTGGCCCTTAGCTCAGCCTCAAACTCACATCTCAGCAATCCTCCTGCCTCTGCCTCCCGAGTGCTGGAATGACAGGCGTGAGCCACCACGCCCGGCACTGTGGTATGTGGTACTGGTTGCTGCTGGGTGTGGGTCTCCACACCCAGTATTGTTATGTGGTTACCGGGGAATCGAACCCGGGCCCTTGCGCTTGCAAGACAGGCGCCGGAACCACTGAGCTAACTCCCTGGCCCTGTAATTGATTTCTTAAGATGACCTTGTATCAGTGATATTTTCAAAGCTGTGTTATTTCTAAATAGAACCTTGATTTCCTGTTATTATCTACACTTTACAGATGAGGAAGCCACAGCTGGAGGCTGAATGGGGTAAGTGCTTTCCCAGGATCATAGAGATGATGATCTGGAAATGAGATCTCAATCTGTACAAAACCTATAGTTACAGACAAATTACCACTGCAGATCTGCAGGGCTTTTCTTTTCTTTCTTTTTTTTTTTTTTTTTGTAATTATTTTTGAGACAGGGTCTTGCTTTGTAGTTCAGGCTGGCCCTGAACTCATTATATAGCCCAGGCTAGGCTAGAACTCACAGCAATCCTCCTGCCTCTGCCTCCCAAGTGCTGGGATGACAGGTATGAGCCACCACTCCCAGCATTGTGATATGTGGTATCTGGGCTTGGGATTGAACTCGGGACCTTGTGTTTACCAGGTAGACACCGGAACTACTGAGCTAAATCCTCAGCCCAGACGTGGAGGGCTTTTCCATTGGGCTTCTTAATGGTTATCAGTAAATCCTGAGGATTCAAACATTTCCAACAATATCAAGACACGACAGGGAGCCACCTAGCTGCAGCTGCTGCTATTTGTTCTTACACAGTGAGGGGGAATTGGAGTGCTCCTGGGAGCACCCACTTCTGCTATCCTCACCTTACACAAGAAGGTGTCCTTCACAAACATTCGGATGTCATTTGGTAGATGCTACAGTGTGATTTTCTGAAGAGAAGCAAGCTGGCATGTCCTGAATGGCTCTTGTCCGTCCGGTGTATTTGCATTCCCCAGGCTGGCTTAGCAATTGGAGAGAAGCTAATAAACCACACCTTCTGCCGTCCTTTTGGTGCTGTTCTGGTGTTCTGCTTATCACACAGAAGCAGCCATCGCGGTACTGTGAGGAATCCAGGACCTTTTTGCCAAAGTCCCAAGTCTAGCTTATAGGAAAAACACCAAGAATGATAGATGTATCTCCATATGGGAACCAGCATAGAAGGATCTGAAAAATTATAATCTGAGTTCAAAACACTTTAGACAGTCTTTCCTATTCATTAGCATCTCTTCTATTTATCACTAGCAATATTATTGTAGTATTTATAATAATAAGTAGACTATGAGGGCAGTCATGTTTCGAGTGGATGTTACCAAACAAGAACTGTGCTAAATGCTTTCTATATAATATTTTCCTCATTTTAGTGATGAGAAAACTGAGGCTTAGGGAGACTGTCAGGCCTCAAAGCCAGCTAACTGGCTTCATGGCTTCACTGTGCCGTATGTACCATGCAATGGGAAACGTAGCAATCATTTAAATGTCCCCTTAAGAGACTTGCCTCGTGTTTCTCTTCAGATGCCAAATGTTATGATAAAGTGTTTTTAAGGTTTAGATCACTGACGACTTTCAAGCAATGCCCTTTCTTCCCCTAGTCCATTCGTGACGGAGGCAGTCTGGTAGTTTTGGTGAGCAGTAATAGCTCTGATACGAGGATTTAGGGAGAGTTGCTTTGTGTGATACGGTCCCTTGTCTCACAGACGGAGAATACTATGTCCTTCTCTCTCCTAGAACTGGAGTGAGTGGAAACGCAGAGGTGGATGTAGGTGAAGTTCTTGGCCCAGTGCCTGGAGCACAGCAAGTGTTGGATGACGGGAGGCTGGTTCCATTATGACTATGGGAGTCCTTCAAGTTCAGCTCAAGAATCCTTCTGTGTTTAATCGTCCCTCCCCTGGATTCATAGCTTTCACACAAACATTCAGTTATTTAAGGCTCGTATCACACCCACTTCCTAAAAAGAGTTCAAAATGGAAGTCCTGAGTCAGACTTTACAGGAGCACGTTGGCTGAGAATTTACTGTGGTCTGAGCCTTGCAGACTGGGGAGGCAGCATGCCTCAGTTTCTTTTTCTTTCTTTCTTTCTTTCTTTTTTTTTTTTGAGACAGGGTCTCGCTTTGTGGTTCAGGCTGGCCCTGAGCTCAGCCTCAAACTCACATCACAAGCAATCCTCCTGCCTCTGCCTCCCGAGTGCTGGGATTACAGGCGTGAGCCACCACGCCTGACACTGTGGTATGTGGTACTGGTTGTTGCTGGGCTGAATCTCCACACCCAGTATGTATGTTGTTACTAGGGATTGAACCCAAGTCCTTGCACTTGCAAGACAGGCGCCGGAAACACTAAATCCCCGGCTTATGCCTCAGTTTCTTGACGTGAGGATAATATCAGCACTAAGTTCCTTAAAAAGTTGTTAGGAACACGGAATAAATACAATAAATGGAGGACTCAAGCCTGCTAACATAAGTCATTAATGTCAACGTCCAGTGGGTTGTAAAATGCTTGAAGGACACATTCTGCAATGGGAACAGACAGCTTCAGAGTGCAATGAAGTCCAGAGGCAGGATAGAGCCTTGTCTGTTTACCTTCTGCTCTTCTCAGTGGGACAACTGAGAGGACAGGCTCAGACATCCTGTTTTCTACTTCCTCTAAAGAACTCCCTGTAGTACACTTCCTTACATAAGGTAAAGGTGGAAAGGCAAGTGTTAGAAATCATAGACCAGCCAGAAATTTCATCTGTCCTGATTTACCTATGACATGGGTGTGCTTCATCTCCATGAAATGAAGATAAAAGTTTACTTTCAATTATTCACTTTCTCAAATTAATGGATCAAGGCAAGGAAGAGGTATGCAGATATTAGAAAAATATATGAATATGTTGCTGTTGTTGATAAGCTGGGTATGGTTTCTACTACAGAGAAGTGGAGGACAGTTTACCATTTTATGTTTAGTCTCTCAGAAGAACAGAAGTGTATTCTTCAACCTTTATTACCCGGGGAGACCATATCTGCTTCCCACCCCCTGCCCATATGTCTTTTGCAGTTTTACTTGACAATTTTCCAGCTGCCTTTTCTCTGACAAAGTAGACTGAATGGCCAGAACCTGGGCACTGCTGTTGATGGGTAAAACTGGAGCTCCCAACCACAGCCCACTCTGAGTCAGTTGGTGCAAATTTATATCCCGGGGCTGTGGGCGGCACGTTCTGAGGAGACAGCTGCTGGTTTGGAAGCTGGGAAGGGTGTTGAGGGATGGTTGAGGGCATAATGGTGCTAGGCTCAGTTGTCTAGTATCGGTGCAGAGCTTTGATTTGGGAGGTGAGTGATCCAATGAACACCTGATCTCACTAGCTATGTCTGCCTGGAATGCCACCTCCGTTATCTGAGTGTCCTCGTAGAGTGTGGCTTGACTGGTAGCTGTCTCAGGGCTGGTAGTGAAGGGAACGTGAAAGTAAGCCTGCTAGTGATTTACACAAGCGCTTGCTAATTAACGCCAACTACCCTGCACATACATTCGTCAAGGTTGGCTGTTGTTATTGTTGATGTACATAAGGTGTTTGTTGAAAATGTTTATTAAGGGAAGCTGCTTTGATTAGTCGTATTGCTGATATTGTTATCTGGATCTGGAATCAGTTTTTTTCTGTTCCCTGATCTCCCAGACTCCTACATGATGGATGTGTCTCAGTAACAGCCCACTAAGAGGCTCCCGCTGCACAGGACTCTCATATGGCTCTTGGCAGTGGGTGGGGGTTGTCACTAGTATCTAAAACACATTCCAAGCCGTCCTCACTCATCTCAGTCTTTGCTCAAGAGCAATATAACCCTTTTCGCTCCTTCTAACCCTCTCTCCCCATCAAATTCCTCAAATCTCTCCTGCAAATCTTGGAGTTCCAGAACTGAAATTCATTCTTCCTCCTTTGAAACATGTAATTGATCTGAAATTAGAGCTCAGTGACACCAAATGCGCTTCACTCAACCTTAGTATTTGGATCGAAAGGATTTCTCAGTCTTGAGCTTCGAGAACATTTAGGTCCCCGTTGCTGACACTGAACTCTGCCCAGAGGAGTAGCCTTGGATATCTGTGTAGCAGCACTTTTGACTGTTCATTTTGTTCAGGCCTTGTGTCAAAGCCTTCTGTGAACTGGCTCACAGAATCCTCATAGTAACCAAACATAACCCCATCCTAGCTGGGTCACCTGTCTGAGTCAGGGGTTGGTACTGTGCAAAACTTGGGGATCTCTGGTCTTCAAACAATGGTCTACTCACTTTTTAAAAATCAGGTACAAGAATAACTCAGTATTTGAGCTTCCCTAATATTCTCACACACTCTGGAAAGAGCCTCTGGGCCCATTAATATTGGTGGGTGCCTGAATTCAGCTTCAAAGTTGGAGGAGGTGGCGGTGTTGAGGTGATAGCTACCATTTTTACACTGCCACCCACGCTTTGTCAGCAGTCACTGCAAGGTGAGGCAAGTGTTAGTCATGTTCCTGGAGGCTCAGGACACATTAGGCATTTATTCTAATTAAAAGCAATTAGAGACTTACTGCTGATGGTATGTTTCCTTGCTCAAAAAAGGGAAGGTTTGGGGTTTTGGCAAAACAGATAAAACATTTGACCCTTTTTCATCTTTGCCCTACATTAAAAATGAGGTGGATCCATGGGTTTAGTCTATAACTGAAGTGATTTTACTTAAATATTTGGCTTTTTTAATGTCTTGGATGATTAACAGAGAGGGTTATACAAATAGCTATAGTAGAGTAACCCTCTAGAATCTTATAAATCCACTACCATTTATTTTGCACTGGAAAAATATAATAATATGAACACATACATTTATACCTGAACAGATAAAATATTACTTTATTCACAGAGCCATTCACCTATTCTTTCAACAAATGTTAGTTCAAGGTAGAGCATAAAATAAATCAATACGTAACTGCTGATGGCCTGAGCTGCAAAGCAATGCATTGTATGTAAGTTGACATGCCAAAGGCAGCCTATTTGGTCTTCTTTCTGACTCGGATTGCTAGACAGGAAGTTCAGAGGAATCTTGTAGACAAAATGTATCCTGGTGTGGACAAAGCGTATCACAGTCTTCCTGACATCCATGGGGACCACAGTGGCAGATGTGAGCTAGATGGAAGGAGTTTAGAGTCCTGGAGGGCAGGAGGGGGTCTCTCTCACTCTGTAGATGCGTTGTCCACCTCATTTCCCAGTGTGTCATAAACACTCGAAAACCATTTGTCAGACGAACACTGAGTGGAGTCACAGCTCTTTAAACTGCTGTGCCAGAAGTTGTGTGATGACTCAGAATTAGACAGGAAGTGGTCTGTTATGGAACATCACAGAGCCTTCTTCCAAGCCTTTTTATTTAAATGAGGAAAATAGCAGGAGAATTCACACAGAAATATCAGATCACTAGGCTTTTAAAATCTAATGGGTAAAATTTAAGGGCCATTAAGGTGGCTCTTCTATTTGCTTACACAGTCAGGTGCAACATATGTACCAATAGCTTTGAACGACACATCACCTCAAGTCCTGCGGTGTAATTTTTAGTAACATGCACTAAATAAATAATCATGGATAGGTGCAGAGATTTTTGTATAATATTTTCATCAAAACATATTCCTTACTAATAAAACTCAAATTTTATTCAAGGGAGCAAAGTACCCAGATGAAAGAAACTATATTCCCCAGCTAGAACTGACACTGTTAAACCAATAGGAAATGCAGCTTTTTGGAGAGAATCTTAGCTGCATATTAACAGTGGAGGAGATAACATTAAATACTAATGTTGATTTATCTCCACTAGGAGACAGTAGGATAATGGCAGATTATTTTTTCTTTTCCATACTTGGCAGATTTTCTATTTTGGGCATCTTTTGGATTTAAAATAGAATACAAGAACAATAAAATTTACCTTAAAGTATTTTAGCTGTGGCTTCCACTTGTAATCCCAGCCTCAGGAGGCTGAGGCAGGAAGACTGTGGTTTCAAATATAAGGATGGTAAGACCTCTTCTCAGAAAAAGTGTCAGTTGAACTGAAGTTGGTACTAAGCTGGGACTGTTAAGACGGTTGAAATTCTCCACTTCCACGCATACAATTTGAGGTTGCAGATTTGGCAGTGACCTGCATCTGCGTGCCTGCACAGAATGAGATATTTTTCCTAGTTACCTTGTTTCACCCCTGTAGTAGCACTGTGAATTCGATATCATCATCTCTTGTAAATGTGATTCAACGCTGGGAGTCTGCTGTGACGCTGACCATCTACAGATGTCACTTCTTCCTTGTAAAATGGCTGAAGAGGCTGCAGACTTAGATCTAGAAAAGGCTAACTGGAGCCATTGTCTTTCTGATGGCTGAGTGTTTGCCATGGGAAGAAGGAAAGAGGGGAGTTCATATGTGTGTCTTTTCAGGAGTTGGGCACCAGGCTAAGTGCTTGACATGCATATGTCTTTATTTATTTATTTTTATTTATTTTTTTTTTAGGTTTTTTTTGAGACAGGGTCTCGCTTTGTGGTTCAGGCTGGCCCTGAGCTCAGCCTCAAACTCACATCACAGTCCTCCTGCCTCTGCCTCCCGAGTGCTGGGATTACAGGCGTGAGCCACCACGCCCGGCACTGTGGTATGTGGTACTGGTTGCTGCTGGGTGTGGGTCTCCACACCCAGTATTGTCATGTGGCTACCGGGGAATTGAACAGGGCCCTTGCGCTTGCAAGACAGGCGCTGGAACCACTGAGCTAACTCCCCGGCCCCATTGACATGCATATGTCTTTAAAAAGCCTTTGGGGCCAGGGATTTAGCTCAGTGGTTCCGGCACCTGCCTTGCAGACACAAGGTCCTAGGTTTGATCTCCGGTAACTACATACAACAGTGCTGGGTGTGGAGACTCACGCGCACCAGTCATCACATACCACAATGCTGGACGTGGTGGCTCACGCCTGTAATCCCAGCACTGGGAAGGCAGAGGCAGGAGGATTGCTGAGTTTGAGGCTGAGTTCAGGACCAGCCTGAACTGCAAAGTGAGACCCTGTCTCAAAAAACAAAAAAACAAGAACAAAAACAACAAAAAGAAGAAGAAATATTTTTTGGTATTGGGACTGAACCCAGAGCTTTCACACTGATTTATTTTAAGGCTTCTGTCAGAGAACACAATGGTTTTGAGTGGGGCTAGAATCAGACACATTTTGGTTATCATGTAGCGAGAAACTCCCTCGCCTTTTAAACCAGTCAATAACCAAAGGGACTGCCTTGTGGTAAAAGTCAGCACTGCGGTAGAAGAGGTCCAAGTAGAGGCTACCTGTCTCTGGGAAGAGGAAACTTTCTCAGTTTTTTCCAGTAGCAACGTGCTGAAGCCCAGGATTGCAGATGCTTTGAGAAGGTAAGCAGTGTCACCAGCCATCTTCTGCACACTGTGGCTTTTGTCTGCAGCCCTGGCTTTCTGGTGTGACTGGGGAAATAGGTAAAAGATAACTTTCCAGTCCCCTTTTGTCTTGTCCTCTGTCAATTACTGTTTGAATCTAACCGGTTACACATCCAATTAGTGTTAATTATTATAATTATCACTTTTTCCTGAAACTAATAAACAAGGCATTTCATAGACTATATATGTCATCAAATAGCTCTAGTTTTTGGTTGGTTGTTATTGTTACATGAGCCAAAGACATTCTTTTGACCTTCATAAGGAGAGTTCCTATGCACATGAACTATTGGGTGGATTTCCCAAGCTTATAGTAAAAATTTACTGACTAAAACAGATTTTTTTCCCTTAAGGTTTCCAGATTATCCTGACAATGAACCTGGCACCGGGGTCAGTGCCAAGGAAGCAGTCCTGTTCCCGAGGAAGCCGGAGCACACAGTGTGGGGATGACACAGCACCGAGTCCCCAGGTCCGCGACAGAGGCATGCAGGGCAATGAGGTCAGCTATTACCGTCACCTGCCAGGGCACAAGGACAGTGACCTCGAACTCAGGCTGGTAGGTGAAGAGAGGCTGACCAGACAGAGCGGTGGAGAAGAAGGTAGTAAGCGATGGAGCTGGCAAAAAGGAGCCGGAGTTATGGGAGATTCCAGGCTGCATCCCAATCTAGGCTGCAGTGTTTCCTATTGTGGAATTTCTATGAATAAATTAATCTGGATTCCTGAGGCCTCACAATCATTAGAAAGGCCCTCACATTCTATTTCATAACCTATTTCCCTTCAGGTTCTGGGAAGGGTTTTGTTTACTTGTTCATTGGGATCCGTTTGTAGTTTGCAGAACCTAGTGCACGGCAAGCCTGAGGGCTATGGACGCTGTGGTCATAGATAGGAACTTTCTCCCCTCTTCAGTTCGGAAATCCCTGCTAGAAAAGCCCCAGACCGGCGGTGTATGTTCAGCTTGTCCTGAGAAAGGCATATGCCACTCTCAACAGCATCTGACATGCCTCATGCTCCAATAAACTTCACTTTGGAACAAGGTCATGAAAAGAATGAATTTTGATCTTTACTCATGGAATAATTTTCCTCTTAAAGAGAAACTCCACATTTTATTTTAGGATTGTTTTGCTTCCAAATGTTTCCTGGCTCGCACCCAGCTTTTTATGTGTGCTCCTAAAACTTTAGAAAGAACAGTTTCTGAATGTCACATTGGGAAACTTGGAAAACAGAAATAGTGTACAGCCCTGACGCGGAATGTACTGTGTTTCAAGAAGACGATGGCTATCTCCCTTTGTCTAGCATCTGCTGTAGGCTTAGCACAGGCATGGGAACTTTCCATACACTTTCTCATATCGTCATCCAAATTACATATGAGGCAAGTACTAAATGATTAAATCAATTTACAGGGGCTCACTAATGTGACCAAGGCCACACGGTTTGTTAATTAAAGAGCTGGGACCTGACCAGTTACTATGTGACCACAACATTCAAGTCTAACGTTTACTTACCACTGCTTCGTATCTGGGAAGCTGCATGGCAGAAACATTAGGTATCAAATCTTTGGACACAGCAAGCTGAGTACTATAATAGTTCAAGGTCTCAACATCTAGTGGAAACATAGTCTCCTCTTAATTCTATCCAAACTATAACATAAACAAACAAGTTTAAAGACCCTCCGAAAGAATGCCTCATTTCAGTTCACCATGCTGGTGTGGTGGTGAACTGGGAAAGCATTTCTGACCAATAAGAGCTTCTGTTACATCTAGCCAGCTAGCAAAGAGCCGTCCGTAGCTCACAGCCACTCCTGCACCTAAAACATGTCTGGGCTCACCTAGATCTGCCCGGTGTGCCTTCTTCCATTGTCTTTTGCTCCCTGTAAGTTTCTGTGTCTCCAAAGTGACCCGAATATTCTCGGGGGCTAGACTCAGCCTCTGCCTCTTGCCTCTGTTTCTTATTGTTTGCAGCTTTGCCATGAGTATGGAGCCATGCTTGCTGCCAACTGTACTGTTATATTCTTTTTTTTTTAGGTTTTTTTTTTTTTTTTGAGACAGGGTCCCACTTTGTGGTTCAGGCTGGCCCTGAGCTCAGCCTCAAACTCACATCACAATCCTCCTGCCTCTGCCTCCCGAGTGCTGGGATTACAGGCGTGAGCCACCACGCCCGACACTGTGGTATGTGGTACTGGTTGCTGCTGGGTGTGGGTCTCCACACCCAGTATTGTTATGTGGTTACTGGGGAATCGAACCCGGGCCCTTGCGCTTGCAAGACAGGCGCCGGAACTACTGAGCTAACTCCCCGGCCCTATTCTTTTTTTTTTTTTGAGACAAAGTCTCGTTCTGTAATTCAGACTGGCCCTGAACTCACTATGGAGCCCAGGCTAGCCTCGAAATCATGGCAATCCTTTCGCCTCTGCCTCCTGAACGCTGGGATTATAGGCATGAGCCTCACACCTGTGGTATGTGGTATATGGTATATGGTACCAGAGGTCGAACTCGGGACCTTGTACTTGCCAGACAGACACTGGAACCACTGAGCTAAATCCCCACCTCTGTACTGCTACATTCTCATAACTCCTGTACTACAGAAAAACAGAGTTCCAGGAGTTGAAAAATCCCAGGAAAGGATTTTGATTGGCCTGGGTATGGTCTTGAATCTGGGCCTTGGAGCCCTGACTGTGGCCAAAGAAGACAGGTGAGATGACAAGGTACAAAGCTAGGTGAGATCTAAAGCTACAAGGAAAACACCAGCAAGCACATTGAAAGAAAACCATAATTGGACCTAATTTGAAAAACCCAAGGATTGGGGTATAGCTTAGCACTTAGAACTCAGAGCAGTCAGTCATCCGGCATATCAAGGTCCAGGTTCAAGGCCAGCTTGGCCTGAAAAGAAAATAAATAAATAAATAAAAGTCCAACAGAACAAAGCAAAACATTAAAAATCCTCAAATATCCAGGGAAGTATACATCAGGGAGTTAAAAGGGGTCATTTCGCAGAGGGCAGGTTTCTACTTCAAAAAAAAGAAAATCTATTCTTCCTACTTTATAAGCTGAAAATTTTTTTTTTTTTTAGGTTTTTTGAGACAGGGTCTCGCTTTGTGGTTCAGGCTGGCCCTGAGCTCAGCCTCAAACTCACATCACAATCCTCCTGCCTCTGCCTCCCGAGTGCTGGGACCACAGGCGTGAGCCACCACGCCCGGCACTGTGGTATGTGGTACTGGTTGCTGCTGGGTGTCCCACACCCAGTATTGTTATGTGGTTACCGGGGAATCGAACCCGGGCCCTTGCGCTTGCAAGACAGGCGCCGGAACCACTGAGCTAACTCCCCGGCCCCAAGCTGAAAAATTTTTAAAAAGATTTTCATTAACAGGTTAAGTAAGAAATGTTCGAAACTGATAAGCTCTGTGTTGGTTCAGCTGCTGATGTATCTCATTAATCAAACCCCGGAGCAATCATTCTAAAGTGGTTGCCAATTTGGTATGTATTTTTATCATTTAAAATAACTTGTTTTTCTTGCATTATTCTCCTCCCAGCAAATGAGTTCCTTTTCATTTAATTGTGTAGTTAAGGCTTTTGTTTGGATAAGAACTTTGCTTCTCAGAGCTGATCCAAAACCTGTTTCAAAGAATAGATAAAATTTTGGCAACATAAGTTCTAAAGCTCTGTCTCTGACAATTGTTTAGTACTAGAACATTCAGTCATCTGAGACACTCCTGTTGGTGGGAGGATACCTACCTGCGGCCTGGAAGGAAAAGGGGAATCCAGTCTATTTTCTGGAGTCTCACTCCATCCTGCCTTTGTCTGGCGCAGACCTGAGGCAGGCTGATTAATGGGCCCATCACTCGCATCTTTGCAGTACAACTGTGGCTTCCACTCTTCCAGTTATATTAACAATGCTCCAATTACTAAAACATGGCTCATATTTATGAATGTTTTTTCAAGTATTTAGCTCATTAGCTTTTCCAGTTTTAGACCGCATCAAATGAATATGTAGAATGTGGATCTTCCATTAAATGGGTAAGCAAGCCCATTTGGTTCTCAGAAATGTTTCTAGACACCTCGTTCTCTTTCCTCTCGTGAGATGAACCTACCCTTTCAGGTGTTTTTCTTCTCCTCAGAGGGACTCCAGGCTGTTAAGATAATAGAAGATTGTAGGTGAAGTTGGCTGTTACTTTAAAACGCTAGTATAAGAATTTAGTGGGGGGGACCCTAGAGTATAAAATTCTTATAATTCTAGCTCCAGTTTTTATTTTCTCTTGTTTTCTTTATTTCTCTAAAGTTGCAATAAATCTTTATTTATGTACATAAGTAATTAGCCCTCTTGTGTAATTAGATTTTTAAAAAATTTTTCTATTAAAATACAATGTTTTGTGTTTTTTTTTTGAGGCAGAGTCTCACTTTGTAGTTCAGGCTGGCCCTGAGCTCATGATGTAGCCCAGGTGAGCCTTGAACTCACAGCAATCCTCCTGCTTCTGCCTCCTGAGTGCTGAGTGTGTGAGCCACCACGCCCGGCTCTGTGGTATGTGGTACTGATTGCTGGTGGGCGTGAGTTTCCATACCCAGCACTGTGGTATATGGCTACCCAGGATGGAACCCTGGCCTTTGCGCTTGCAGGGCAGTTGCTGAAACCACTGAGCTAAATCCCTGGCCCAATATAATGTATCTTGATTACTGAAACTGTTCTTCTTATTTTTCACCCAAAACTAATGGCTTTTTTTATTGCTTTACCCTAGTCCTGGCCATTTAACATGGAATTTCATAGATTAATTTAATTTATGCATATTTCATGCATATTTTACTCTTAATATAATCTGTCCTTGAAGAGTTAGATTTTTTTTCCTTATCATGTTAAAGACAAATTGGGAAATATTCCCATTTTATAGATAAAGAATCTGAATCTAAATCTCACGGGAAGTAACTTGCAAACACTATTAAATGCTAAACTTTTGCTACAGTGGAAGAAAACAAAAAAATTTTTGCTTTGCTGTGTAATTGCTATTTCCAACAACTGTCATATATCAGCCTCGTCCCAATTTTGTTATTTTCTTCCTTAATGTGATAAATCCTATTATCAACTTGCTTAAAATTTTTGTCATGTCTTTTCAGTGTCTGTATGGATGGAAATCCAGACAGGAAGGATTCAAGGTAAAAATTCTTCACAGATTTTTAAAATAGCCTAGTTCTCTCCATAACGCCTCTAGTTTTTGGGAGAAAAAGCAGTTGTGGCATTTGAATGTAACTGCTTTAGTAGCATAAAAACACAAGACTGAAGTATTTAGTGTTTGAGCAAAGCCAATAAAAATATGTGAGCCTGCAGAATCCTGGAGGTTTTTACTCCCTGCCTGTTGTTTTTCTTCCTGGGCTTTCAGCAGGCCAGTTGTTTAAAAAAAAAAAAAAAAATAGAAGAAAAAAAAGGTCGTTTAAAAAAAAAAAGCCTTCCTGACTTTATGGCTTTTCTTATAATTTAAAATGTGCTAATGAAATGAAAGCCCAAGGCTCCCTAAGTGACGGGCAGCAGCTCACAGAAAATACCTGGTAGAACTAGGCACAGTCCCAGTGCGGAGAGCAACATCTACTGAGGAGGCTGCCCCTGGGTTTGGGGGCCATCTTTAGCCACTGGCTTCTGAAGGATGGAAGAACTGTCTGTGTGTAAAGAGCCAATTGTACAACACAGACAGTGCTTCAGCTGCAGGAAAAGAAATCCCCTCAAGCTGTCTGAAGGGGGCCGGGGAGCAAAGTAGAGTATGCATCTATTGACAAGACCTAGCAGCTTCTCATAGAACTCAAGGACAAGGGTAGTCAGACTTCATGAGTGGCTGGAATCGGGAAATGGAAAGGTACTGCAAATGAAGGAACTAAAGAACTTGATTAGTTTTATATTATATTGATATGAAATCAACACTTCGCTCTTGAAAGACATATACTTTTTTTTTTTTTTTTTTTT
>PVIR01035799.1:0-16210 GCA_004026965.1 Petromus typicus | reverse complement strand
CCCCTCCTCAAAAGTGTGGCCTTTTTGGTGTGCACTTGAACATCTTAGTTGTTTAGTGAAGTCTTTGCTCTTCAGCCCCCAGGAACTCCAACATCTTCTGATCTCATGCAAATTCTTACATTTTCATTCATTTTGCAGTCTCCCAACAGCCATGTTATACCATGCCCATATGAAATCTTGCCCCACATACATTCAACTTAGTTTCCACCCTCAAAGAATAAGGAGACCTCTGCATGTATTTCTTGTGTGTAAATAGCACCTGCTTCATTAATCTGTAAATTCCAACTAACCCATCCTCCCAATTCTAATCCATGTTTTATTTCCACTCAGCCTGATCATGACCTTTTATGTGTGTGATTTCTTTACTTTCCTTTTACCCAGGAAAAATATAGAGTCAAAACTAAGCATATCTCATGTGTATTTTTTTCAAGGGTTACAGCTTTATGCCACCACTTCTAAAAGTTGTTGTTTCATGAAATATCTATATTTTTACAGTTAGGTATAATAGGAAGATAAATCCAAAGTTCATTATATATCATGGCTATAATCATATGATGAGTCTTTCTATATCTAAATCATTTATGCCTTTTTTCCTGTAATAAAATATTTGGCTTTGCTACTGGACCTAATTCTAATTTAAAAACTGTGCTTACTAGATGGAAACCTGGAAAAATGTTTTCTTCTCTCTCATCTCTAATTCAATCCTCTAATTTTTGTTACATAAAAACGTGTACAGTAATCATATTTTTACTTTCATGTGTTTTCATTGTGAAATTCATAATACTGATTTTTCAATGACATCACTAAAGGTTTGGTTTGATTTTTTTGGGAACTTTCCATGGGGATGTTACTGAAATAAATAAAACACAATCTAGGACTTGAAAAATCTTTTGCCAGTGTTTAATAAAATGAAAATTGACCTGGAGTATTTTTTAAATTATTAAATTTAAAGTAAGCTTTTCACCTCTTACCTCGATTCACTTATTTTAATTTTCAATTTTCACCTCATGTAATTTTCAGAAATGAACACTTTCTTTACTAGAGCCAAATAAAATGTGAGAAAAACTTCATGAGTTCAGAATTGAGGCTCAAGCCACAATTCAATTAAGTACTAAAATGACTAGCAAAATTCTATATGCATCTAGTATAAAACGATCTTCAAGAGAGATGGGATTTAAATCACTGTATAACACAGTAGTGATGATTCTTTTTTAATTGATTTTATCAGTACATTTTATATACACATCATGATCACAACTGACATTGAGAATTTGTATCAGTATTAACACAACTTAATTCTCATTTTTCTCATTCCCCTGCCTACCCTACAACCCTTCCACCCCCTATCTACATGTTTTGCTTCTTTTATGTCATGAAATTTTTATTTTGTTTCTTGACTTATCCCTACCACCTTTTCCCTTTGAGTATTTTTTATTTCACAGTATCTATCATACACTCTAGAACTCATTTATATCTTCAGTTTCTCATACCAAAGAAAAGATATGGTATTTACACATCTGTGACTTATTTGTTTCACTTATGAATATGCTCTTAAGGTATGTTCATTTGAGTATAAATGACTCAAACTTATCATTCTTTATGACAGAATAATACTCCTATAAAACAACCACATCTTTTTTATCCAATCTCCAGTTGATGGGCATTTGGGTTGTTTCCAAGATTTAGCTATCACAAATTTAGCTGCTATGAACATGAGTGCACATATGTTGCTGTGATATGAATCTTCTAATTCTTTTGTGTAAATCCCTTGCAGGAGAATAGCAGCTCAAATGGGACCTCTAATCCTAGTTTTTTGATGAATCTCCACACTGATCTCCATGGTAGTTGCACCAATTTACATTCCCAGCAACAGTGGGTCTTTAAATTTTGAGGGGGGCTGTTTCTTTTAGCTCTTTCTATATTCTAGATAGTAGCCCTTTGTTCGAGAAACAGCTGTAAATTTTTTTCCCATATTGTTGGTTATATTTTTTCTCTGCCAGTAGTTTCTTTTGCTGTGCATAAGCTTTTTAACAAGGTCAGATCCCAGTTGTTGATTCCTTCTGCTAGTTCTCATGCTATGGAGGTTTTGTTCATAAGTCTTTTCCTAAGCCAATGTCTCCAAGAGGTCTACCTAGCCTGTTTTGCTGCAGGGTTAGTGTTTCTGTTTTAATATTTAGGTCTCTAATCCACTTTGATTTTAGTTTAATGCATGGTGAAAGAGATATGTCTTGTTTTAGTCTTTGGCAAGTTGAAACCCAGTTTTTCCAGCACTATTTGTTAAAAAGGATATCTTTCTTCTTTTGTCAAAGATGAGGTTATGATTACTTAGTATATCTGGAATTCTTTCTTGCTGTTGTAATCTGTTCCACTGATCCACAAATTTGTTACTTTGCCAGTACATGCTGTTTTATCACAGTAGCTTTGTAGTATAGTTCAAGGTGGGGATCATGATGTCCCCAGCCATATCCTCATTGCCTAGAATTGCTTTTGCTATTCTAGGTCTCTTGTGAAAGAAGTAATGATTCTAAGCTACAAAAACTGCTCAGTTTTCACTCAACAGCAAAATGGGTAAGAAACTTGAATAGGCTTTGACCGAAGTGAATATTGAATATCTGGTAAATATGAAAAGGGGCTCAAAATAATTAACTAAAAAATGAAAATCAGAATAAGATACCACTATACATCTAACAAAATGAGTGTAATGAAATGCAGTTGCAAGCATTAGGGAGAGTATGAACCATCTGAAATTTTCATACCCTGCGTTGAGGAGTATAAATAAATATAACTACTTAGAAAAGCAACAATATTCACTGGAACTCTGACATATTCTGCCTAGAAATTAAACTTCTGTGTATAGCCAGAAGTATACATAAATATATATAAAATGTGTATAGCACATTGTTTATTATAGTTTCCCATTAGGAACAATACAAAGTCAGTAGCATGGATAATCAAATGAGTGGCATATTCATATGTCTGAATATTATCAAGCAGAACAATTTACTGCCACATGCAATAATATGAATCAATGCTACCCATATGATATTGATCAAGAGAAGTCACAAAATTGTACATAGTGTGATTTTATTCATATAAAATTTTAAAAATTTAAAAGTTAATCTATGCTATTATGTATCAGTGTAGCAGTTATCTTTGGAAAATGGGTAAATATTAATATGGGATTTAAGGGGTGCTTTTTCCCAACAATAATACCTTTAAAGAGTTCATAATATTCTATGTTTTGAACTGTGAGATAATTACATAGGCACATATAATTAAGTTATGCACTTATAAGAAGTAGGTATGATAACACATACAGGCATATTTTGAAATTAGAGGTTTTTTTTTTTTTTTTTAGGTTTTTTGAGACAGGGTCTCGCTTTGTGGTTCAGGCTGGCCCTGAGCTCAGCCTCCAACTCACATCACAGCAATCCTCCTGCCTCTGCCTCCCGAGTGCTGAGATTACAGGCGTGAGCCACCACGACCGGCACTGTGGTATGTGGTACTGGTTGCTGCTGGGCGTGAGTCTCCACACCCAGTATTGTTATGTGGTTACCGGGGAATCGAACCCGGGTCCTTGTGCTTGCAAGACAGGCGCCGGAACCACTGAGCCAACTCCCCGGCCCTGAAATTAGAGTTTTGTCTATACCAAATGACAAGATACACTGAAGATAAGATAATGATAAGGAATGTTGACAAATATCCATATCTATACTTGAATTTTTTTGCATAAGATTTCTACATTCAATTTTGTGAGAATTCATCGAAACTACTGCAAGTAGACAAGTATGACCAAAGCATACAGGACATATTCAGTGACTAGTGAGAGGCAGCATAGCAGGGGAAATGTCCTGTGAAGAGAAGTAGGGTCCACACTGTGGAAAGTTTTGAATGCTGTATGGGGTTTGTTCTAAATCTGAAATGCAATAGAAAGGAAATAAGAGGATTGAACAGAGTAGTAGGATTCCCTTCCTACTTCTAATAGGGTAAGGTACTGTACATGTAATATTTTTTATTTCCATAGCATTTCAGGTGGGTTATTATTACTTCACAAATGAGGAAATTTATATGTAGAATGGCTAAATAATTTGTCCAAGGACAACACAACTGGATTCTGTTGATAGTGGGACAGTTTTGCTTCCCTTCAAAGCACAAAGGGTTTCAGTAAATGATTTATTCCTTTAGGTGTGGAAGGAGGTGGGCAGGGAGAGAATGCAAAGAAAACCCAATAATGTTCTGGGGCCGTCAGCACGCAAGCCAAGTGGCTGGCACGGTCTTCATGGCACTAGTTGTCCACCACTGACACGAAACATCATCTTCCTTTAGGTCTGAGAATCTGATTTGGAGATCTTGTCCAAGTGGTGGACTCAGAAACACCCAACTCTGTGTCAGCTCAGGGCACTGCCTCTAGAAAAATACTTTTTATTTCAGCAAGTCATAATTAATGATTCTTCATTTTTGTCTCAGAAATATTCTCCTGCTCACTGATGCGATGAGTGAATGAGTATTTTTTGAAATTTTCCGTCTTCTTCATAACCTTCAGATTTGGCTCATATGAAAGAGAATTAAGAAGGTGGAAAATTTCTGCATCACCATTTGAGCTGCTGCACAAATTGTGCCTCTCTATATGAACCTAAGACATGCCTCCATCATTAATGTCTAATCATACTTTTGATGTTAAATGGAAATTTTGGTTCAATCCCTCCTGCACCATCATTTCCGATTTCTGTGATTTGAACCAAGTTAATAAACATTCTTAAGTTGATTTTCTTTTTTTTTTTTATCTTTATTGGTACATTAAATATATACATCATGATTGCACTCCATAATGGGGATTTGTACCAGTATAAGACACAACTTAATTCTCATTTTGAAGTTGATTTTCTTATCTGTATTAAGGGGTGAGGCTAGGATTTGCTAGGAAATGTTTACATAAGTGCTTCACATAGTTAAAAGCTAAATAAATGATCGAGGTTGGTTTTTTGGGCCTTCTCACTACTCAGTGGAGACTTTCTTACCGATTTCAAAGACAAATTATCCAAAAGAACAGGGGAACGTGGTGCTTCAACTGACTGAATATAACCAGTACTCAAGATGCTGCATACTGCTCACATATGAACCGGTGCCTAAGATTTTATTCAGGGAATAAGATACACAAGTATATTTGAAAGGCAGTATTATTGTAAAACACTTAAATCCCAGCTTTTAAATCCAGTTCAGACTCTCTATTTTAAGCCTTCAACCATGTACACACAAACAGATTCTGCATGTAAATTCATGCATTTATAGATACTGGACATAAACTGAGTTTATCCTTTTTATCGACAAGTTTATTGTACCTGCAAACAGGAATCTTCAGTTTAACCATGAGAACGTAACTCAGATGATTCATTGTTGTTTATAAGATGGGGATAATCATTGTTTTTCCACAATGAAGTTTGAAAGAGATCATCAGTACAAAAGAGCTTAGCATGTAATATACCTTACTAAATGTAAGTGTAATGAGATCCCTTTTATATGTCAATGTTCACTCACTCTGGGTGCTGTTTCTGTTGGCTGATAGCAATTCACAGCTGCCTCTTTACCAAAAACTAATCCTCCACCAAGCAGAGGCCTGTTTCCTCAAGAAGTAATACCCTACTCCAGAGGCAGATCTCAGCTTATGGCTACAGAGTTAATAGTACAAAAGGCTGGCACCCTGCTTGTAGGTGGAGTTAATTTGTGGCTCAAATTAAGGTGCCTTTTAGAATCAAATGAAAAACTAGTCTTCAGCCACAACCATGCTCTTGGTTAAGCTTTTTACTCCTACTTTGATTTCTTCACTCTTCTTACCCGGGGAGCACTTTCCTGATTACTTACAAGAACATTCATTTTGGTCCTCATTGATCAGGAACTGAGTTTAAGACAGCTAGCATCAGAGGTAGTCCTAAGAAACTGATCTTAAGGACAGGATCCAATTGGTTCAATTGCTGTGTCAATGACAATGTGTACTCCACTGGTGACAGTAGATGGAGAATTAATAATATCTAGTATGCTATGAATATGATCCTTAAGATTTTCATCTGTAATGAGCTGAAGTAGAATTCAGGTGGAAGTTGAGTCACTAGATAGTACTAAATGTTAGGCATTTGAGGGATGCTGGGAAACAGTAATTATAAGTTCTTGGGAATTGGATGTGTAGTTGAAGAGTGAAAAGTACAGACTCAAATCAATTAGTCAAACTTCAAAGCAAACATGAGAGTCAGAAGACCTCAGCCTCTTTACCTAGGATGGGAGAATGACAGAAATAGTTAAGATCAAACCCAGAGCTTAATTGCAAAGCTTTGAGAAGGCGGAGTTCTCAGTCAAGACTCATAGCCAAAGTCGGGACCTTATTTGGGAAACAGTATAACTCTAATAGAACTAGAGATGCTTCTGCATAGATCCTCTTTATTCCCTCTGAACCCTCTGATCCTGAAGAAGTGGCCTATTCTCCATTAAGGAAGACAGAATCCCCTCTCTTCAAGACTTATATAATGATGCTGAGTAAGACTTTAGAAGGCAATTAGGGTCTTTTCAGGATATGCTCCTATTTCTCCTCCTGGACACTTGACTTATAACTAGAATAAAAATCTCAGGCTATCACAATAAGAAAAGCACTAGGCCTCCTGAAGGAGAAATAGGAAGGACTCTTTAAGGGTTAAATCTATCTGAGACTGCCTGGAATCACAAGCACCTGGAGTTTGGGTCACAACTCAAGACTCTGTGCATAAGTTAAAACTCAAATTGCAGTCATAACCCAAGTTTTTCATATGTTGGGATCATCATAATTTGAGGGTCTACTGTTACCATAAGGTTTTTCTTAATAAGCTGATCTATTCCCCTTGGAAAAGCACTCTTGGGGTCCTCTCTTAGACACACACTCCAAGCTTCTGCCAGGACAATTTCTCTCGGTTTTGAACCCAGATAATATTATCTCCCAGATACAGTATTATCTCCCGCATACAATATTATCTCCCAGATAAGTGACTACATACAAATTCACCCACTGTAGGCAGTGGTCTGGCTATATATTCAGGAAATACAAGGAACATTACTAGAAAACTGGTAACCAATCCATACTGATGTGGCGATTATGAATTTTGTGAGTTGTCCTTCGTCATGGAAATATCTTATTTCTCCATCAATTTTGAAGAAGAGTTTTGTAGGATATGTAAGTTGGGTTTAGAACTTGTAATCTTTTGGGGGCTGGAAACGTTTCATTCCAAATCTTCTTCCTCACCTTTAAGGTTTGTGTTGAGAAGCCTTCTGTCATTCTAATAGGTTTACCTTCAGAAGCGATCATCGTCTTTCAATAACATCTGTTAAGATTTTTTCCCCTGTGATAGACTGATCAGTAAAAGTGGTACAGAGAGGTTCTCTTTGATCTCACTCGATCACTGTGAGAACCCAACACTAAAAGCCCTAAAGTAAAGCCCAGTGGCTCAGCCCTTCCTCAGAATGGCATCTGAGAGGACAGTCTCTCCAGGAATATGATGGGTGTTTGTACTGGAATCACTCACCAACTGTTCCTGTCTTAGGAGTCTGTTTGGACCAGAATCCCATGCTGTCCCAACAAATCACAGCAACTGCTCATTCATTCCACTGTCATGTTTCTTCCTGAGGCCTCATGAGGCCCCAGCATTCACTTTGTCTCTGTAGGTTAGGACTGTCTTTCCCATCAGCCTCCAACCTGGAGCTAAGCAAATAGTCAAGTGTCTCTTCTCTTCTACCCATTGTATTCTGTCTCTTCAATTTTTCTGTAGCTTTTAATTTTCCTGTCAGATACCCTCTGATTCTTGGGGATTTGTTTCTCTCTTATTTCTTTCTAAAATTATTATTTTCCAGGATCTGGACTCTGAATCTGGGGAGGCTGAGTTGTTGTCACTCAATACTCAACCTTTTTTCAGATTCCAATTCTTCCATCTTTGGTCTGGCGATGGCCACTGGGACTCTTCTGAAATGACTGATTCGGTAAATCTATTTCATAAATCCCTCATATAATTATACATATGTTTTATATTGAATATATCCCTATAGAAAACCTTGATAAAGGCAACAAGATAAAAATGTTAGCCAGAAAGCCTAGCCTAGAGTATGAGGTAGCAAAGAGATACCTACAGTATGGATTCCTAGGGACAAGATACAGTGACAGTCAGGGATCACTGTATATCATCAACAGAGATCAGGAATGATTGGGCAGAAGCCAGTAGTCAGCAAGTCCTATAATGGGATGTAAGCTCTTGCTCAATTCTTAGCTTTCTAGCTCAGAATCCCTGGACTAACACAGGTTTTCCTAGAAGAAGGAAAACCACAGCAAGAGTGTAAAGCAGTTACTTCCCCAGTCCTCCCTCACAGATCTGTGGCCACGTACCCACTCCTGTTAGATACATGATTTGAGTTCGTACTAACTCCCAGGAGTGCAAAAAGGCACATGGCACCCCTGCTTGTGCTCAGATACCAAGTAGAATCCTGGCTCAGATCTACCTCCTAGTGGATCCAGTGAGCCAGTGGTCCCACACTGTGTTCTTTTCCCAGCTTGGTAATTAGAAAAGATATATCTGGAATTTGGCAGAACCCTCATGTTTCTTCTCTGACCTCTGGTGTTAGAAGTCCAAGAGTAAGAAGACTAAGTGGGAACATCTGGAACCTTCCTGCCATCTGCTCCATTTCTGCCCACATCGATGATGAAAAAGTAAGATTTATGTCTCTCATGAATTCATGAAGTTGGAGATTTTTAAATACACAAATTAGTCAATTCTTTAAAGTGGGTTTGATTTTTAATTGTATCTATGGCTATGGGGCAGAGTGAAAAAATATATATAACTCCTGAATGACTAAATTACTAAGTGGTGTTTTCAAATATGACAAGTCTACACATTTTGATATGAACTTTAAAAATGTTTTTTTAGATGCTGTGAAGTAAATATCTGAAAAAAACAATAACTCACATTTTGAATTAAAAACAGATTTAAACATCATAGTAGGGTATGGGTGAAAAAACCAAACTCTTCCAACTCTGCCTGGGAAACACTCTCTCTTCCTTTGGTAATAACCTTCAGTTATTCCCTAACTGACTTCTCCAGAATCCAGGTTTAAAAGGATCAAAACTTGTGCACACAGAGGAGAAGAATCTAATCTGAATCATACTAAATTCTGCTCATTCTCTCCTTTGCCACTACCACACCCTGATCCTTAAATTCAGTCAAAACTTCCAGGGCTTATCACTAAAAGGAAAGAAATGGGGCAGGATGGTAACTCCACAGCTGGATAGATTCCTCCTTCTCCCCAAATAGCCCGTAAGATCAGTGGCTTCAGAACAGGCACCACTGGAAGAAGGCTAAGCTCAGCCAGTCTCTCTATCTTCACTTCCTTATCTGAGGCTTTTCCTAAGACTAAATACAACAGAAAGAGTCTTACGTTTCAGCCCTCTGACTCCTTGTAATCCCCAAAGGCAAAGACAAAGCCCTTTGTTTAGAAGGTTGGAGTGCTCTTCGCTACAGACTCACAGACTGCAAGAAGCCAGGAGCTATATGAATTTCTTGTCATACTTCCTCTTTCACTGCCCCTGATTTCCCTCCTAGATGAGAGCAGAAACCTCCCCTTCCCCCTGGGAGCCTTCACTTTTTTCAGAGGGCTAATGTGAAATCACCTTATTTCTTTTTGTTTCAGTCTTCCTTAGACCTTACAGATCTTTCTCCATCGGTTTCTTCATTCGTGTACCAGTGTGTTGTATTGTTGGCTCCAATTCTTTGCCATCCGCTGCATTTGCATGCTTGACTTGCGCCATGTGAGTGGGGTTTGACTTTGGGCTTAGTTCTGACATTTGCTTCGTGTTGGAGCGCTCTGTCTTACACCTCTGCCATTTGCCATGGGAAGGGCGCATCTGCACCAGACAAGATCAGATTCATACAGTGCAAAGTTACTCTTACCACTCAAAATATCAGTGGCATACACTGCCACCCTCACATTCTGTAAAACACAAATATTTTAAAAATACTAAATAAACATAAAATAAAAATGAAATCAAATAATTTAGCAACTCAGTCTAAAACTATTAAAGAGTTATAAAAGCTTGTTTTAAGTAGCCAATTGGTTTGTTAAATGCTGCAGAGACACAAGTGGTAATCAGGTCTGCCTTTATTTTTGCCTGTTCCTAACTTGGCTTTTACTGTCTTTTATTTTTTTCCTCATTGAACTTCTTATATACAACACTACAAAGATAGTGCTAAATATTATTAAATAGCCAGTATTTTACTAAGTGCTCTACAAATATTAAACTAAAAATCTTATGCGTGTACATGTAGAAAACTCCCTTATTTCAAGTTGCAGCATCCAAATGTGACAACTTCAACTTTTTCTACTTTCTTGAGTTTAATTAAGTTCCAATAAAGATTGTAATCTTGGTGATTACTTATAAAATGATTTTAAATTGCATTTAAGGATATAGAGATGCAGGCTAGGGACTTAGCTCAAGTGGTACCATGCCTTCCTGGGAATCACAAAAGCCCGTGATGCTTCCACCCACAGTTCCACAAAAAAAGAATGTAAACACATTTAGAAAGAGGAAGACATTTAAACCCAGACTGAAAAATATAGGATATGATAACTGGGATAGCTCAGATATTAGTGAAAATATCTAAATACAAAAATATGTGTACTTATGAGAATGACAACAGTGAGAAAAGACATTCGGAATGGGGTGGTGCTAAGATAGATAAACAACTTGTAGTGACTACAGCAATTTGTTTTGGTTTGTTTGTGACACCAAGGCATTCACACTGGGCCCATTTCATACTGAGACCTATTTTATTTTTTTATCTCAAGCAGAACCTTACTAAATTGCCTCTTTGCCCAGTCGAGGCTCAAACTACTAATCCTCCTGCTTTGGCCTCTCAGAATGCTGGGATTCTAGGCATGCAATGTGCCCCCATAACAATTTGTTCTCTAAGATACTAGCAAATAGGACCCCTTCTATGGATCTGTTACCTCCAGTGTCTGAAACTTAAGAGGCACTCATTAAATAAATATTGAACTTATTTTACTGAGGATTTATGTATAAAAATTTAATCATTGAGAGCAAAAATAAATTAAGTGGTTATCAACTTCTGTGAGAAATATGTCCTTGAAAGTAATAAATCACTACACAACTAATGAACAGATTTAATTACATAAGGATTTTAAAGATGCAGTTATATTAAAAACTAAACTAAAAGGCAAATAAGTAACCAACAAAGAATTAATACAGAGAAATCCTACAAAGCAATAAGAAAATTATGATAAATAAGCAAAGTTTAGTACATGAAATGTGAAAGGTAATTAAAATGAAATTGTTATAAACAAAACTAAGAAAAATAGAAAGCCATTCCCTCCTGAGTTAGCAAAGTCTTTCATGATGAAAATATCTCATAATTGTGTGTGTGATGTGTTGGCCTGACTACTTTAGGAATTGGCGCGATTACTGTGGAAGCCAATTCTTATAAAATCTACCAAGAATAATGGAAATATAGGATATCCATCCTAAGAAAATAACCTAAATTTTATAAGTAGAATTCGAACATTAAAATATTCACAACAGTCTATTTAGACAATGAAACACTGAAAACAAAGTCTTACTGTAGGGGAAAGGTTAAGTAAAATATGATGAATCTATTCCATGTAATATTTCTCACCATTAAATGTAATAATTATGAAGAGAATCAAATGCCCTTATACAAAAAGACAGCTACTAAATAAAGTTAGTTGATGACACAGGCACTATCCTCTGACTTGAACAGGATCCCCCACGTACTGGGCAGTCATACTGCTCCCTTCCACTAACTTTTGAATAGACTATACCTCTGAAGGCTTGATTTTTGTTTTTTAAGCACAATTTTTGGGTTGTCACCCCATTCCTTGTCATTACATTTTGTACAAAAAGCTTAGTGCCTGCGTCATTGGAATCTCAAAGGCTTGTGTTTTTGTTCTGTGAATGATTTCTGGAATTACTTTGTGGAACTGTGTCTTCCATTTTCTGTGTCTGTCTTCTTTATAGAGTTCCTTATCAACCTTTCAAAATTTCAATCTATTGAAAATCTATTTCCTCACAGATTCTTCCAACTTATCATTTATATTTTCTATAGCATCCTTTTTATCAGCTATTTTTGTTAATTTCCAAGAGCCCTTTCTTGCTCTCTGGTGGCTCTTGTGGAGATAAGAGCCTCAACAAATAGTATTTCATATGCTTCCCTATATTTCCACACTTCTATTAAACTGAGGCCATGTGATTAGTTCTGGCCAATGAGCAGAAGTGACATGTGTCACCATCACATGAAAAATTGACTTAAGTCCATCCTTTCACCCCCTACTATGATCTCTGTAAGCTCCACGCAAAGACGCTGGCATCATAAAACAAAGGAGCCTGTATCTCTCTATCCCAGATAAACAAGAGGAGCTTTTGATTGTTTTCATCGGTGTTAGTGAGAAACAAACTTCAGCTGTCCTAAATCAATGAAAATCAAGTGCATTACTATAGCATAACCTGTTATATGTTAACTAAGAACATTTCCTTTTTAGCAGTGTTCTGTTTTGTTGCAGGAATGCAACATTTTGCAAAGCATTGTAGCTATTTTTTTCTTTTGTAGTCATTGCTTTTCCTCTGAATCCTTTTCCCAAGTTATTGTTTCACTTTTTCAAGTTAGCGGTTCTCCTTAGATATCTTACAATTTTAAACTATTCAAATTTAAAATACAGGGGCTGGGGATTTAGCACAGTGGTTCTGGCACTTGCCTTGCTAGTGCAAGGTATGAGGTTCAATCCCTGGTAATTACACACGAAAATGCTGGGCATGGTGACTCATGCCCACCAGCGATCAGTACCACATACCACAGTGCCCAGTGTAATCCTAGCACTCAGGAGGCAGAGGCAGGAGGATGGCTGAGTTCAGGACCAGCCTGAACTACAAAGCAAGACCCTATCTCAAAAAAAAAAAAAAAAATTCAGTTCTAGGGCTGGAGATTTAGCTCAGTGGTTCTGGCAACTGCCTGGTAAGCACAAGGTTCAGAGTTCGATCCCCAGTACCACATACCACAGTGCTGGGCATGGTGACTCACACCTGTATTCACAATGCTTGGGAGGCAGAGGCAGGAGGATTACTGAGAGTTTGAGGCTGGCCTGGGCTACATAGTGAATTTGGGGCCAGTCTGAACTGGGAGAACCTACCGTATATGTCAGAAATCTTTCATCCAGGACTATTCAGCTTGCAAATAGAATAATCTGTATGTCTTGACCGGGAGTGGAATGGTACATCTGTGTTGTGGGAGCAAGGTATGTAAATGATCTCATTATCAAAGTACAAATTTTCACCCAATTCCTCTGATTTCAGTGTCCGAGGTCCCCACATCTAAAATGCTTCTTGTTCAGTTCAACTTCTGTCCCTTTGTAAGAACTGATCACCTACATGTGTGGTTTGAGGAAAGTAATCTGACAGATTCTAACTTATCCTTACATAGATTTCAACCAAGCTCCTTAATTTTAGTCAAGAGCTTAGTCTCATCTTCGATAGTACTGACACTAAGGCTCTCAGGGTCCTAGCAGGCAAGTTCTCATTTTCTGTGCAGCCATGTGGGCCCGTGCTCACTCCATGCTCCTTCATGTGGTATTAGGACTTGACAGAAAGAAGATTTTTTCATAATTGCCAATTTTTTTTTTATCTGAGGGACTTATTTTTATTTCTCCATGAAGAATTTATTGCATTTAGGGGGCAGAGAAGCGATTTCGTTAAATGATAAGTTACCACACTTCACTGGAGATACATGGTGTGATAGAAAAATAGAGCAGATGCTTAATTTTTTTTTTTTTTTTGGGACAAGATCTTACTTTGTAGCTCAGACTGGTGCTGAGTTCATTATGCAGCCCAGGCCAGGCTCAAACTCACAGCAATCTTCCTGCCTCTGTCTCCCGAGTGCTGGGATTACAAGTGTGAGCCACCCCGCCCAGCATCGTGGTATGTGGTTATTGGGGATCAAACGTGGGACCTTGTGCTTGCCAGGCAGATGTTGGAACTACTGAGCTAACTCCCTGTTCCTAAATGCTTAAATTTTAAAAATATTCATTCCAGTAAAAACACTGCCTTTAATTCCCCTCAAAATATGTAATTCTTAACGCTTTCTGAAGCAGTGCCAAACATCTTGTGAGTGTCTTTAGTTGTGTTGCTCTGGCTGCCTGAATGTCTTATCAATTTGAAATATTTACTTTTTGTCAGCATTGTTATTTTGGGCAAGAGCCAGAAGTCACACAGCACCAGATTTGCAGAATAAGATACATGAGGACACACTGGAATGTTTCTGTGCACCTTGGATGGTACTCAACATCAATAATCACAGTAATACTTTATTTTATTTTATTTTTTGAGACAGGATCTCACTTTGTAGTCCAGGCTGGCCCTGAGCTCAGCCTCAAACTCACATCACAGCAATCCTCCTGCCTCTGCCTCCCGAGTGCTGGGATTACAGGTGTGTGCCACCATGCTTGGCATTGTGGTATGTGGTACTGATTGCTGCTGGGCATGAGTCTTCATGCCCAGTATTGTATGTGGTTACCAGGGATCAAACTCAGGCCCTTGTGCTTGCAAGACAGGCACCGGAACCACTGGCTAAATCCCTGGCCCACAGTAATATTTTAAATCACAATTCCAAATCTGTTTCAGAAAGTGGCAAGAATAATGGTAAAAGTTTATTCATAGCAGTGGGAGAACACTCTGAGGGGAACGATGGCAGTGTGTCTCTCAGAGTAATTTTTAAAATTTTTTAAACATTCACCATATATTTTGATTATACTTCACATATTATTTTTGTGATTTAAAAAATTCTAAGTAAATACCACAGAGAAATACCAACATTCATCACCATGCAAAAGTGAAATCCATGCAACCAGGCCAATGAGGTAGCCAATGTACATGGTTTATTTGACCTTCTGCTCTCTGGCCTTCCTCCAAGGTCAGCAGGCTTTTCAGATTTGTGTAAAAGTGTATCAATAGCAAAAGTTTCACTCATTCAATTTTACAAATAGTTTTTGTAGTTCAGCCTGGCCCTGAGCTCACTATGTAGCCCAGATAAGCCTGGAACTCACAGCAATCCTCCTGCCTCTGCCTCCCCAGTGCTAGGATTACAGCTGTGAGCCACCATGCCTAACACTGTGGTGTGTGATTACCCCAGATTGGACCTTGTGCTTGCAAAGCAAACACCAGAACCACTGAGCTAAATCCCTGGCTCTACAAATACTTATTGACAAAAAAACTCCACAAAATTCAGAGCTTTTCCAAAATTATTTTCTTTGAAGTGATACCAAAAATAAAATCTAAAATTACTATTTTAGTTTTTTTAATGGCTTTGTTCTTTGATTTTTCCTTAGAAGAAAATGGTAAACATGAAAACAATATGTCTTTCCTGAACGTCATTTGTGTTTTTATTGTATTTAAGTTCTATAAAAGCTCAGATACTGCTTATTCTCTTATTCCCCAACCCCCACTCAGCCAATGATATCATAAAAATAAGGTTTGTCCTCATTCTTACATCTTTTGGAAATCTATTGTACAGAAAGCTCCAAAATATTTAGGCAGTAAGGGGCCGGGGAGTTAGCTCAGTGGTTCCGGCGCCTGTCTTGCAATCGCAAGGACCCGGGTTCGATTCCCCGGTAACCACATAACAATACTGGGTGTGGAGACCCACACTCAGCAGCAACCAGTACCACATACCACAGTGCCAGGCGTGGTGGCTCACGCCTGTAATCCCAGCACTCGGGAGGCAGAGGCAGGAGGATTGCTGTGATGTGAGTTGGAGGCTGAGCTCAGGGCCAGCCAGAACTACAAAGCGAGACCCTGTCTCAAAAAAAAAAAAAAATTTAGGCAGTAAGACATTACTAGTAGTTAGAACAGTAAGAAATCACCCCCATCTCCACTCTCCCTCATTTTCATCCTCTCTCATTCTCTGTCACACAAACACTTTTCAACTTACCCACCAGGTGTCCTTAATTGCACAAGAGACTCATCAACTTTAGAGAGGAGCAAAGAGTTCATCTTTAGTAACTGGAGGGAAGCAGAATATACAGATGCAGATGGTTGGAGGTGGGTAGATGAGGTAGTGGGAGTTTGTGGAAGTTCTCTTCTGATTGCTCCAATTTTGCCAGGGAAGTATGAAGCAAGGTTGTCTGCTGT
>PVIR01035798.1:0-16252 GCA_004026965.1 Petromus typicus | reverse complement strand
TTACATCTTTATTTTCTCATACCAGAGAAAAGATGCGATATGTATCTATCTGTGACCTATTTATTTCACTTATGAGGATATCCTCAAGGTATGTCCATTTAAGTAGAAATGATTCAAACTTATCATTTTTTATGGCAGAGTAATACTCCATTCTGTAGAAGAACCACAGCTTTTTTATCCAGTCTCCAGTTGATGGACATTTGGGTTGTTTCCAAGATGTAGCAATCACAAATTAGGCTGCTATAAACATGGGTGCACATATGTCACTGTGATATGAGTCTTCTAATTCTTGTGTGTATATACCTAGCAGGGCAATGGCCGGGTCAAATGGGACCGTCAATCCTAGCTTTTTTACATCAGTGTCTGTACAAATAGTGGGACTCACTCATTTCCAATCTCAATGCTTTTCTAAATGCAGACACCCTGTTGTACTGAATAACATCCCTAGTACAATATTGAGTAGAAATAAATGGACATCTTTGCTTTGTTCCTGCTAATGAGCTCATATTGATAAAGTGATCGTATTGGAAGAGGGAGGAGGGTTTGAGGTCTGTGACCATGGTGAGTTACAATCGTGGACTGTTGAATAGTAAACCACTCCTATAATAAGTTCCACTGAATCATCATATTGTGTCCTTTTTAAGAACAACTACAGTGAATTAGCTAAAACATTTAAAACTTAATATATATAAAAGAACCACGTGATTGCTTCACTAGACATGAAAAAAAATTTGACAAACATGTCAATAAGAAAGAACTTTTGCGAGCTTAGAGCAGATAGATTTAGTACATTATCAGGGAGTACTAGTATATAGTACTAGGTATTTTAGTACTAGGGATTTTATTCAGCATGACAGGGTGACTGAATTTAGAAAAGCATTCAGATTGGATATGAGTGAGTTCAACTATAGAATGGAGTATTACTCTGCCATAAAAAATGATCAGATTGAGTCATTTATCCTCAAATGGAAGTACCTTCAGGATATCCTCATAAGTGAAATAAATAGGTCACAGATGTGTAAATATCATACATTTTCTCTGGAATGAGAAAATGGAGATGTAAATGAATTCTAGTATATATAGTGAAATAGAAAATATCTAAAAGGAATGGGACATAAGGGTAAGTAATGAGTAGAAAAATAATGTGACGGTAATAAAAAAGGAAATAAAGCTTATGTATATAGGGCATGGGGTGGTAAGGTGGGTAGGGGATTAGAAAAAATGAGAATTAAGTCAGGTCATATACTGGTAAAAATTTTCAATGTTGAATGTGATTATGATGCATATATATATCATATATATATATATATATGATATTATATATATATATATAATGCACCAAAAAAGATTTGAATTTTTAAAAAAAACTTAATGTCTGTTTTTTCAAGGCATGTGAGCCCGTAGTTTGCTTTCTGTATGTTACCTTGGTTTGATATCAGAAAGATGCTAGGCTCAAGGAATAAGGTGTTGTTTTTTCTTGGGTTTTCTGGAAAACAATTGTTTGGAGTTCTTATTATTCATTTCTCAAACAATTGATTAAATTCATAAGTAAAGCTATGTAGACCTCAAGGTTACTTGAACCTAAATGCTATAATTAATGTTACATTAATTTACATTTGGCTTAACTGTTTCTGCTTGACAAGCTCTGATAATTTACATCTATTAATGAATTTCATGTAAGTGGCCAAATTTATTATAATTTAACTGGATTGTAAGGTTCCTTTACTATTGTCTAGACACCTACAAGCTCTATAATTAGATCACATCCAGCATTCCCTGTATTAGTAAAGATGTCTTCTCCATTATTTCTCTGACCAGGCTGTCTCAACATTTATCAGCTTTGTTGATTTCCTCAAGGAACCAGTCTCTTGTTTCATTGATTTTTCTCTGTTGTTTTACTGTGCTCTGTATTATTGATTTCATCTCTTTACTTTGTGATTTACTCTTCAGCTTACTTCAGACTTAATTTGCTTCTTTTTTCCAATATTTTAAAATGAAGTCATTGACTTAAATGTTCTGTCTTTTGTAATACAAACACCGAGTTCTATAAATGTCTCTCTGAGTGGTAATGTATTAACTGCAACCTGCAAATTATTATTATGTTCTCATTTTCACTGAGCTATAAATATATGCTAGTTTCTCTTTTAATTTTTCCTTTGACCTCTGGATTATTTAAAAGTGTACTATTTTCCATATGTGTAGATATTTTCTAGGTGTGTCCATCAAATTGATTTCTAGTTTAATTTCATTGCTGTTGCTTCAAGGTAATGGTTTTGGTATGTTATGTTGGAATTCACTACCTAATAAGCTTTCACAAATATCTTCAAAATAAGATACTGTATCAGTCTGAGTGTTGAAAAGAAAATAGGAAGAGATATAATAAAGTGATATATGTAAGAAACAATTAGATAACAGTTTAGGAAAGACATCGCTAGGAAATATAGAAATTGCTGATAAGGGCAAAGAAAATTATGAAAACTCTAGGTCAATACTGAAGATACATCAACTGCCTATAGTACATAGGCAGGTCGTTCCCAGAAACCTGAAGCTGATAGAGAAGCACCACATCTGTGTTTGATAAAGATTCCCTGTCACTTTCTTGTCAGAGACTTTCCTCCGCAGCCATTCTTGAGTGGTGACTGTGACTGTTGGGAATGTTCAGACCGAGTGTCATGGATCAGCTACAAGCCAGGGGGCATCTGTCCAAGTAGAGCAGGGTGCAGCCAAGCAGTGCACACTCATAAACTGTACTCCATGTAAGACCACACAGTGTCCTGGGATTCACTTAAAACACACTTCCACACAGCTCACACCTGTCGTCCTTCTCACACCTCTGCCATTTTGCAAGAGAATCATTATTATTCTAAATATAGAAAAATAAACTGAAAAGAGATCAAGTGATTTTCTAAAAGTCATAATACTAATGACAGCTAGCAGGACAAATATCAGATCTAGGGATAATCCATTGCTCACATTCTTTTCAACTTTCCTATCTGCAATGTTAGGTGAGTATTAAATGAAACAAAGATCAACTTCTAAAATCATGCCATTTCATTGTTTCTAGCAACAAGTTTCTGGGAGAAACTGTTGGATAAGTGATAACTGTCCAAGTGAGTTGTGTTATTTGGCTTCTGTAGGAGGTACTCTGGTCACCAGTAATACCCAGTGTAGCTAGTGAAGATAGTTTTGTCCTTTATAATGAATGACCTATCAGAAATTACCCACCACTCTTACCATGTGTTATCATTTAGCCATTACATGAATTACAATAAAATTTTAACTTCTTACTATTTAACTTAACAATGTTACTATATTTGTTTTTATTGTTGAATTACATGATTATGGTCTGTTTTAGTATTTAATATGTCAGCAGAATATAATTTTGGATGTGATTTCCTTGTAGGTGTTTTTCCTCTACAACTGAAGTGAGCTGACACTCAGATGATAAAGCAGAAGAGAAAAAATGCCTTGAATTTAAGAGGAATTTTAATACAGTACTGGTATTTCTAGAGGCAAAATTCATTTCTGAAGTTGTGAGCTTCAAAAAGTCTTTAATTATCTCAATTTGCTTAGAAGTAAATATCATCATAACATTAAGAATGAGGCTGAAATGCCTCACTGAACATTTTTTGTTTTTGTAACAAGTTCCAACACTATGCCATAACATCGGTAAAATAGATGAGACATGAAATATAAATCTTGTATCAGAAAATGAATTTAGTGTTAACTCTTGAAAAACAAGGATTATATTCTAACAGATATTTTATATAAACATACATTTTAAAGTCTTTATTATTCAAAGGACTAAGAATTTTAAAGTGCATAGAAGAGTGATTTTTGTAAGACAAAAATTTCAAATTTCTTTACTGAAACTTATTGGAACTCTAATGTGGGAATAATAATCAATAATTATCAAAACCTTCCTGTTCTTATTTTTTATGCTGTAAGGTACTTTTGGCAAAGTTTTAGGCCCTGAACCTTGGATCAGTGCTCACTGATTTGTAATGACAGATAATGACCAAATTAGTATGCATAAATCTCGGTTCTAGAAATGTTGCCAATTCCTGTCATCAGAAAATTTCTACAAGTGCTGGAAGATGAAGAAATATCTAACTGCCCTTGCTTCAGGCTGAGGGTGAGATGACCTTCCGGGAACCACACCCAGTTCCCAAGTCCCTGTGATTGTTTAACTTCAAGGATCTGCTTTTAATCATAATATGAGTTCATCTCATAATACTTTCCAGAGTCCTTTATCTCAACCACTGTACACAGATAGAGAAACAGAGACAGAGAGAGAGATAGAGACAGAGATACAGAGACTGAAAGAGAGATATGGAGACAGAGAAAGACAGAGATTTTGTAGGAAAAAAAATCTAATATGATATACATCCAATGCATCCAATTCTGTGGTAGAAAATATTTTAGAGGCATTTTCTTCTTTAGGTTACTTGTTTTTGTATGTTTGAATTTTAGTTTTCTAATGGAAGCAGTTGAATGATCAGTGTTATACATATGCATGCTCATACAAAATAGCATGCACAATTTCAAAGAATTGTGAACCTGCCTTGAAGCCTAAGGTTGGTCCCTGAATTCCAAGGAAAAACTTTTTAGTAGAGACACCTTATGAAATGCTTTCAGTCCATCAAACTTGGCATATGGACATGTTTGGTTTCCTGTAGACCTCCCACCTCCCACCCCATTCTATGAGGGATTATCTCAATTCAAATAGGAATACGTTGGGGCACATTGTAAATACACGTTGTAAATAGAAGCATTCTCCATCTAAATATCCTTGAAGAAGCTACTTTGTGGTTTCAAAAGTAATATGGTATTATAGGTAGCTAAGTTAGAAATATTACAGACTGTTGAGGTAGGATTTCAAAGAGGTCAATGCAGAAGATAAGACACTTCACAGTTGTGGCTGGAGGTGTGTTTGTTAAAGGCCTAATTTCAGGATAAAGATGAAATGACTGCAACAACACCCTTCCCCATGAGAAGAACAATAATGACTGACATTACAAATAGGCATCAGTCCCCTCAGATAGCCGACCAAAACCTCCTGACCCATCCCCCCCCAGGAGAGATCCTTGTTCTTTCCATATACACTTGCTACACGACTTGCTTGCCCATTGAGTCACTGTTACCTAAGCAACTATATTGGAATCTTATTGGCTGATCATAGCTCTGTCCCACCTTATGCCCACCTGATAATTCTGTACCCACCTCATAATTTTGCTCTATATAAAGCTTCTTCAAGAAGTGAGCTCATGGGAAGCTCACTTTCTGTGTCCTGTCCTGCTTGTCTTCTCAGGCAGAACACCATCAAAAAATACATGCTATTCTGAACCTCTTTTGTCCCTTAGAATTTGTTCTTTGATCTTGGGGAACATGAACTCAGTGTACTGGACACATACCATATTGAGAGTTACATCTCTTTCCCTTTTATCAGCCCTAGAACACAGTAATATGCACAACCTAAAAATAATGTTTATCTTTGGGTCAAAATTGTGATTTAGTCTAGAAGTTTTCATAGTGACTCACCCATTATCCCTTAGATAGGGCTTTAATTCATTCCATCAATATTGCAGATTTGTCTAATTGTAGATTCTAGTTTACACTGATGTTTGTTTTTCCTTTGCTATACTTTTCTTACTGCTTCTAATTTTGTTTGTGGCCATGTATATGCAAACAGTATCTTAGATTCTTCCAGTAAGTAAAACTACATTTTAAATTAGAATATATTTTCAATAATCTTCAAAAAATTCGATAATTTTTGGGAACATGATCTTTAAATGGAGAAAATTACTATGTCTCTTATGTGCCATATGTCCTGGTGTAATTCTTTAGACATGCTGAATTTATTATTTAATAATTATTAAATTTAGTAATTTATGATTTAATAAATATATACATGTATACATATATATTTAATAAATATATACATGTATACATATATATTTAATAAATATAAACATATATATATGAGGCCCATCTAGAGTAATTAAATATGTATCAAAATTAATATATAGGGGCTGGGGATTTAGCTCAGTGCTTTCAGCATCCACCTTGCAAATGCAAGGGCCTTGGTTCGATCCCAGGTGACCACATACAATAATGCCGGGCATGGAGATACACACCCAGCAGCAATCAGAACCACATACCACAGTGCTGGGTGTGGTGCCTCATGCCTATAATCTCAGTACTTGGGAGGCAGAGGCAGGAGGATTGTTGAGAGTTCAATGCTGAGCTCAGGGCCAGCTTGAACTACAAAAAGCGAGACCCTATGTCAATAATAATAATAATAATAATAATAATAATAATAATGATGATGATGATGATGCATAGACCTACAGTTCAGAAAGTTGTGTTTACAATTCAGAAAATTTTCAACTGTTAGGAATATCCTTTTCTTTATCCTACCCTTACCAACATGCCTCCTGTAGAGACCCAATAAATACTAAGAGCAAAACATTGCAGAAAATTTTATTAGAATTAGCCATTCTATCTTATGGGAAAATTTATTTTTATTCTGAAAACAGTCACAGAAAGTCCCCCCAAATTCTCTTATAAATTTGGGGTACCTGTAAAAATAAGAACCATACATTATATTTTCTAGATGTTTAGTCAAGTGTGAAACATCGCCTTGTATCCACTATCAAATAGGAGCAGAGAACAATAGAGATGTAAAAGTTTGGGGGTTTTCAGACTGAGAGATGAAAGACAGTGCCTCATCTGAAACTCAGTGTCTCATCTGAGTATTCAAGCAGTGGTTTTATTGGAGACTCTAGGAATGTGGGCCATAGAACTGCATTTATCAGAGGAACATGGAAGATGGGTGGCAGATGTGTGTTTTCACTTTGCAGGGGATCATCAGTGAATGTCCAGGTGAGCTCACAGTTTGAGTCCTGCACTACAGGGCCCCACATGACAATATCAAGCCCACAGAAGAAGAAAGGTACAGAGTTTTCATCAATCAAAGAGTGAACCACTTTTGCTGTGGACAGTCACCCAAAGAGCACGTGTCCCCTACTCCTCCACCCAAATCTCTGCTTTCCAGTAAATCACATACTACAGAAAGTGTTTGTAAATCAGAGTACTCACACACACACCCTCCTCCCACTATCATACTATCACATTTCCAAACCTTGAAGGCACTAGAGCTTAATCTAGTGTAGGAAGGTGGGGGGAGAAATAGGACTGATTGTCTTAATATTAACAAGTGGTTAAAAATAATTGTGCAAGTGGATTGAGTTTTAGTTATGGTTAAGGACTTCGAGATGGATGCCCAGTGATCAAGCTATGGAAGAATTACTCACAGCCGGTACACTGATTCTTCTCAATAAACTATAAATTAGGTGCTATCATGTAACAGGCTTGGGTGGTTCCCACAACTACATCTGAGCAGGCAACTAGTCAAATACTATCTTAGTCACTTTCTCGTTGCTGGGACAAAATACTGAATATCTACAAATTAAAGCACAGTTTTATTTTTGCTCATGGTGTCTAGCAGTTGTGATCCTTGGTGGGCTGTCCCCAAGCCAGAGTGGGCGTGGTGCAAGGGTCTGTCAAAAGAGAACGTGGTGACCAGGAAGCAGAGAGAGAAAAGTAGAGCAAGGAGTGAGATATACCCTTCCAGGTCATGTCCCCACTCCCCAATTTTTTCCAAACAACTCCACCACCTGAACTCTCACCCCACCGTGAACTCACCAGTGATTTATCCACTGAGAAGTATGGCACTTCCTTGATTGAATCATTTTCTACATACATATAAATTCTGTGGAATTTTCTAGATCCAAACTAGAACAAACTCATGTAATTCCAAGCTCCACTATTCAGGACTCAGAACACCTTTGTTTTTTGTTTTGTTTTGTTTTGTTTTTTTCTGCAGTACTGGGGATGGAACTCAGGACCTTGTGCGGTGTCACTGAGGTAAATCCCTGGCCCAAATACCATTTCTTAAAGAAAGCTTCTTATTCATATCTGTACAATACAAAAATTAAATTTTTAAACAAGGCCCTTACTTGTGTAAAATTCATCCCAAATGTCTTGCTTACCTGAATCAATATTCTAATTGCCATGAATATTTTATCTGGTGGCCTCAAACCATTTAGGAAAACAGAGAAAATTCAATAAAATATTTTTCTCCTGCCTAGACTGATTTCATAAGGCCATTAAAAAATGTTATTAATCCTTTGATAAATGGAAGTATAGCTGAACCAGAAGAATAAAAGCCGCTAACATCTGATGATCTGAGAGAAGCCTGAGGATAAGAAAACATTTTGAGTCTAAAATATTAGAAAACACTCAGTGATTTTCAATCACTGCCTGAAGCAACTGCAAACTCTCAAATGTGTAAAATAAATGCATTTTTAAACATTAAAACAGATCATACAATAAGTGTTAGTAAGTATAAGATATAAAATCTTATTTGTAAATGAATAATTACAGACTATATATCTGAAGAAAGATGTCAATTTTTTTTTTTTTTTGAGACAAGTTCTCTCTCACTATGTAGTTCAGGCTGGCCCTGAGCTTAACCTCAAACTTAATATCACAGCAATCCTCTTGCCACTGCCTCCCAAGTGCTGGGATGACAGGCATGAGCCACCATGCCAGGCACTGTGGTATGTGGTACTAATTGTTGGTGAGTGTGAGTCTCTACACCCAGCATTGTTGTATGTGGTTACTGGGCATTGAACCCAGGCCCTTTCACTTGCAAGACAGGTGCCAGAGCTACTGAGCTAAATCCCTGGCCCACAATGTCCATTGTTAACATGCCAAAGCTGTATTATCATTTAAGAATAGATATAAGGAAAGAGTATTTTGCACTTGAGAATTATATTTGTGCTCTACTACTTAAATCATTATAGCACAAAAAATAAGACATTCTATATTTATTTACAAAATGTCTCACTAAATGATGGCATAATTTGTTTGTAATGATATATTTTACCATATTGTACATTTCTTTGTAAAACTTTATAAGGAATTTAAAACATACAGATTCCTAAAATTGTTTTATTCATATAAATAATATATTCTTAGCTATTATATTTGAAGATAAATTTTGAGGAGCAGGTTAAATAGGGCTAGTGATGGCTGCACAGTAACTACTTTTTTTTGAAACATAGCTTTTTGTACCTGGGATGGGGAAAACTGCCCAATTCGTACAGTCTGGAGGAAATGAGAACCAGAACACCCTTGTTTTCTGGTGAGTCTTCTTGTAGAAATCTGAATTTTAGATTATCATCATAACAGTAAATGTTTGAGTCGTCAAGAAGCAGCTTAAAGCACTCAGTGAGAAGTGGCTACTAACAAGAACACTCTCCCACCAGACACCATGAAAAAATTGAAACAAATGGCAAAACCAGGCTTTACTATTAAAAATCACTCTCTGTGATTTAGTTTGTTTATTTTCATTAGGTTGATGAATAATCAAATGTTCAAGCAATATCTTCATCTCAGTCACCACCTGGAAATTAAGGAAGCATTGAAATTAGTTACTGTTAAAATTCAAAGCATAAGGAATGATATGCCAGTCTGTAAAACAGCACACCAGAAATACTTCGGGTTAGCCATGGACTGGTAAGATCACAGCATTTGTCAATGATGCTGATTATTGTCCATTTCATATCACACATGTTCTTTTCCTAGTAACACTCTATTTTCACTACTTCTCTGCAGACCAACCACAGGCCTAGAAACAAGAATCTTCCAACTGTAAGATCAAAATGCAGGGTGCAAATAATAAATAATAGTAATGCTGTTGCCAATAGGGAGCATAGAGAAAGATTTAGCAGAAGGAGGATGAATAGGTGTTCTGTTACAGAAATTAATATATGACTCATTTAGCCAAGAATTTGTTACTTTTCTACTTTTATCTGATCTTTATTAAAATATTATTGAAAATTAAATTATTGTAAAGGTAAGCAAGGCTGTGACTAATTCTTTTTCAAATACTTTACATGTTTTACCCTACTTTCAACTCAAACTATATGTTATAATACCCAGGTGGCATTTATTTGTATGCAGAGCTGTGCAATTTATTCATATCTCCTGTAAGTTACTATTTATTACAAGCCTATTACTGCCCAGGATGCAAAATGAAAAAAGTCTCTGTTTCATGAAATTTACATTCTAATAGAGTTAACAGATTTGAACAGATGTATAACATGTGAGATAGTGTTAAATATAAACCACAAAGCAACGTGGCAAAAGTTTAGAGGTCAGTGGCAGTGGAAATGTTATTAGATAGAGGGTGGTTAGGAAAGTTCTTCCTAAGAGTTTGGCATTTCTGGAAAGGCCTAAGGGAAGTAGAAAGTGAGCCAGTGAACATTTGAGGTGGAATCCTGGGGGAGAATATTGCAGAAAGATACAGACTCGAAGTTCAAGATCCAGCAAAAGGGCACATGTGCTATGTTGAGGTAAGAAAAAGGCAACCTGCAAGGCTGAGTCCAGGAAGGAAATAGCCTGGAAAACAGACATCTATGGAATCAAATAGACATAAAACTAACATTATTTAGAATATCACAGCACACTGTTGGAATGCCCCTGTGAAACTTCCTTATTACCTAAAGACAGAAAACGGATGTATATTCATCTATTTAGAAGATTAATAGACTTCATGAATTCTTTGGAGGCCTACTCAGAAAATGCCCTTTGAAAAATCTCCAAACACGGCTGTGAGGAAAATGCTTGTATCTGTGTATACCCCTTCCCTAAGGAATGTGGTGACTTAAACTATTACTGTGTATGGGAGACACAGGAGCAGAATCATACTTGGGGCTTGGCCTTTAGTGTATCAGCCCACTGAGCCCACACAGGCTGAGTAAAGCTGCTGCCTGAAAAAAAATCCCATGTCCTGATGGTATGCAACTCCCTGCTACACATTTCCATTCTCATTTTCACAGGAGTTAATCTAAGCAGAGTGATAAAATTTCGTTTGGAAGCAGGAGTGCTCTATATAATTATGTCATTACTTGTCCTTGACATGAGTCATCTTTTGCTAATTCACAGCACACTCCGAGTTTACTTTTCTCATTTCCACTTTAACTAAGTAGCATTCCTACAATTGGTCATGAAATTGTGTTTTGTAGGTGCACCAAGTCAGAAGGAAAGTCATTTCTGTGTGCGTGCACAGTATACTAAAATATGCAGACTGTGGTATGTAGAAGTGTGATGAAACCTAACTAGTTCATAAATGATAACACTGTTGAAAGTTCCAAGACTTACAGAGTTGTCTTTAAATTGAAGAAAGGCTTATCTTTCTCAAATGGTAATTTGATAAGGAAAAACCGAAAGGAGAGTGGGTGTTGACACCAAAACTTTCCATTGTTAAGTTTGGTGGCAAACTTCCCAGTACTCACCAACTGAGCCAGACATTTGGAGTGGTTCTGACTCACTCCAGGAGATGATGTTATTATGAGAACTTGTTCTTGGGTTGAATTCATCAAAAAGCATCAGGGAAACAAACACGTTTGTGTCGATAACATTGTGCATATAAAGGAAGAGTATTCTTTTAGCATGTGAAGGAGTTTCCCCTTGAAACCACTCCTGGCTGCCATAGAATAAAAAAATTTCCCAGACATATATCTCCTCATCACACCTTAACCACTCCCCTCTGCTTTCCCTCTCTTTTATTTCTGGTTTCCGATCTATCTCTATTTTCTTTTAGTAATTTCTGACTCTTTCTAAGTTTGGAAAGAAAAATAAAACAACCATATTCTCTTTTTCAACAAGAAGGGAAGAACAAAGACAGCCTTGCTGAGTAAAATGGAAGCAAAGACAACATGGAAAGAATAAACAAACAGAAGCCTTGGAAGAGGCTGGAGAAGTGAATGGATTCTTCACAGGGAGAAATGAACGGCTCAAGGGCAATAAATGTGTGGAAATATCACATGTGAAGCAAACCTCAGTTCTGAGAAAAGAATTGATGTTGTGGATTAAACTCAGATTTACCCCCCAAAAAACTGACATGCTTTCTACCAACTGTCACCTGGCTTTTCAAAGTCATAGTTCAAATCATTGTAGTCCATCTCTATCTGTTTCTCCTAGACTCCCTTTCCATCCACAAGCAGAGCTGCAGTATGAATATTTTTAGGGTGCATATTTTACATAGTTCATACAAGAAAGGAGGAACAGCAATGACTCTCTAGTGAGCTATCACCTCATAATTACACATAAAACCTCTGGAAAAAATGCTGATACTGTTTCTCTGGAGTATATCTTTGTCAACTGGTTCATATGCGTGAAGGACATAAGTGAGTAATGTTAGCTTAATAGCCACTTCCATTCATTGAATACAAAATTCACTTCTTCCAGTGTTCTGAATAAAACTAGAATTTTCTTTTCTTCTACCAACAATTCTTATTTCTCTACAACTGAATAGAACCTAAATATCTGTAGTAAGGGCACAATATCTAAGGTTTCTATTCCCCGGCTAAAAGCAAAAGTGAAGGAGAGTATTAGACCTCACTTAAGGCTGTATAGAGATTTACAAAGAACATTAGTAAATGAATAATTGATACATGCAGTTTGTATCATGTGCTTTCAATGGAATATCTCATTTAGTTCTCACAGTGACTAAACAGGATGAATCTCTGCCAGAATGTACAAGTAGGAAAAGCAAGACTCAAGAATGTTAAGGAATTTGTCAAAAGTCAGTTGTTGACAAGCAGTGGGATTGAGAATTAAGTAAAGGTATCATTTCATTTCAAAACCTTTGTTTTCACCTTCTGCATTAAATTATTTTCAGGGAAGATGTTGAGGATGATTTAAATGTAAGGCATCCTACTCAACTAGGTAAAATAAATCTTTCAGAAAGCACAATGTTACTTTCTTGAATTTCTAACTTCTACTTTTAAAGCGACGTTTTTTATTCATTTTGGTATCTCTGAGTCTAAATCTACTCTCCAACTATAATTATAAAATTTGACTTATAAACCAGCATTAACCTTATATTCTCTTTGGATTCAAAACAAAAATATCTAATTTTAGCATGGCATTCTGTTCCTGATTTTGTTAGTCATTATCATTTTAAATTCAAGACTACCAATTATTTTATCCTAATCTTGGGAGCCTCACCCTTGCTCTTTCTGTAATCATTTAAATTCTTGTTCCTTAAAACTTCCACAGAAAATGGATTTTCAAAGTCATAGTTCAAATCACTGTAGTCCATCTCTTTTGGTATCAGAAATCCCTGATTTATAAACTAATTTTGTTCCAAAAAGGTTTATCTGTATGCCAGTTACAAACTTGGAACATATTCAGCCTCATAAACAACATTGCAAATGAAATTTTGATTCCTGAACCAGTGATAAAAGCCTTGAAAATCCATAGTGAAACTGAGCAACGGTACTTGTATTATTATCCTGAGTTCTAAGTCATCAGAGCAGGGCACTGATGATTCACAAAAGCCAGAGCATAGGAGATTCAATCGAATGCAAGTACTTAAGAGAAATTCCATATTTGCAACAAGAAATGATACATAAAAAATAAACTTGAAGAATATTTTAGTTCTTCATGCTATAAAATCCTGCTTAGCAAAGTGTGATAAAGTAACTGACAATAAATATATAGGTATCTGTTTCTACTACATCAACCACAGTGGAATGGATTAAAGAGCAGCACGTGGCAAGAATAAAAACTGAAGGCCTGGGATTTAGCTCAGTGGTTTCAGCACTTCCCTTGCAAGCGCAAGGACCCAGGTTTGATCCCCAGTAACCACATACAACAATGCTGGGCATGGAGACTCACACCCACTAGCAATCAGTACCACATACTACAGTGCTGGGTGTAGTGCCTCACACCTATAATCCCAGAATTTGGGAGGCAAAGGCAGGATTGCTGTGGGTTCAAGGCTGAGCTCAGGTCCAGCCTGAACTACAAAGCAAGACCTTGTCTCAAGAAAAAAAAAAAAAAAAAAGAAGAAGAAGAAGAAGAACTGAGCCATGTACGTTGTGAGACTGGCCATAATGTAGTCTGCACACTCAACTCCACAGAGCCCTGATAGGGGCCAGGGGAATGTATTTCCCAGCAAATGTGAAAAGTAATGCACTGGTGTACTAGAAGACATTCACTTTCATATTAATTAGAAAATATTGATGTTTGTTTGACCCTCAGTATCAAAAATAAATAAATATATAAATAAAAGTTGGATCTATATACAGATTACATTTGAATGGCATGGTAGAAGAAATTCTATCAATGGTTGTGTAAGGTAAAACTAAGCTCCCTTGATATCTAATACTCAAGTGAGCCTGGAACCTTCACTTGGTCTAGCTAGATGGTTTTCTGCCATCTAAAGTATTTCTGGTATTAGAGGAGCAGTGAAAGATAACCGTGGGGTTCTTTCCTCCACCCTTCCCTCCCTCCCTTCCTTCTTCCCTCCTTTCTCTCTCTCTCTCTCTCTCTCTCTCTCTCTCTCTCTCTCTCTGATTTTTCCAGTACTGGGGATTGAATCAGGGTATTATGTCTTGTGTCTAGATTTGCCTTCAAAGATTAATGGAGTTGTAGGTGAGGCTTCTTCAGAGGAGGATGAATTAAAAAGTGTGATTGCATGTGAATTAGAATGTGTGCTAGGATTAAGGATGATAGGATTGAAGATTATGATTATTAATTCAGTGGACTAGTTGGTTTGGCATCATCTTACTCTCAATAGCATAGGTACAACATAAAGGACAGAAAGAGGCTTGTCTTGCCCCTTGCTTGTTTGCCTACCTTCTGCTCACCATGAGCTGTTTCTTCCCTATGATGCCCATCTGCCATGCCATCCTCCCTTGAAGCTAGCTGATTATGGACTGAAACCTCTTCAAACTGTTGAGTTAGATAAATCTTGCCTTTAACTTTAGGTGTTGAGTATTTTGTCTGAGTATTGAGCAATGTACTGACACAAGATTTTCTCACTGATCTGCTGTTATGTGTAGACCTGGAATGTGCCCCCAACTAATCATTACTCCACAAGTGAACCCATAGCTTAATGGGATGTTAGGAGGTGAAGCCCTGGTCAGAAAAGGTGAATCACTGAATATAATATCAAATGGTGTACAGTGTCTTCCTCTCCAGCTCTTTCTTTCTCTCTCTGCTTCCTGGCCAATATGACTTGAGAAGCTTTCTTCTGCTGTGCCCTCTGTCCTGCTGTCATAGGCAGTTAGACACTCATCTTGCAGGCAAACAGGCTGGCCCTGTAAAAATTCACAACGAAGCCAACTTGGAGGTCAGCACTGCAAGAGGAGAAGCCTACCCCACTTATGTAGGGTAAACAGCAGTGATTGATATTCTAAGTAGGCATCAGTCTGATATTCTAAGTAAGGTGCCAGTCTCCCTAGGATAAACAACAGTGTTTGATAGTCTAAGTAGGCACTAGACATGCAGGATGGAGGGGAGGACTCTAGCCCACCTCTCCTGCAAAAGACACCAGGCTAAAAATTGTTGTACACTTGTTATAGAACTTGATGTCTCATTGGATCCCCTGTTTAATCAGTATCACCCGAGCAACTATATTTGTTGTAATCCTATTGGTTGATCATGCTTTTGTCTATTTTGTGATTTCTCATGTACCAGTGTTACCTAAGCCATTGTATTTGCAATGTTACTGGTTGACTGTAATTTTATCCCACCTTAAATCTGCCTCATCTTGTAGCTTTGCTCCATGAAAGCCATTGGGAAATGAGGTAGGTAGGTCATTCTCTTGAGTCCTCCCTTTTCTCTCTTAGGCAAAAGCTTTATTTCTCAATAAAGTTTTTCCTACTTTTAACTTCTGTCATTCCTAAAATTAATTCCTCAATTTTAGAGAACATGAACCAGCATTTCACGACGGGAGCTAGACTTGCTCCTCTGTATCACCGACATTTCTACCTGCAGACTAACCATGAGCCAAAATAAACCTCTTCTCCTTTAATTTGTGGGTGTGGGTTATTGTGTTCCAGCCAGGAGAAAATGACTAAGAGAGCCACACTTCAAGCCAATTTTTTGTTTTCTGTTTTGAAACAGGGTCTCACTAAACTGCCCGGGTTGAGCTTGATTTTGATCCTTTTGCTTCAGCCTAACAATGTGCTGGGATTATAGGCATAGCCCCTACACTTGACCAAGCTTTGTGAAACTCAGTTCTTTGGACTGAAATATGCTCAGAGGCACAGATCTTTAGCATTGACAAAGCACCTTGAATTGATCCAAAGTAAACACATCTGGATTAATAACCAGAAACCTCGGCAGCTAACTTCTTCCCAAAATGAAGGTAATTTTTTTTTAAAAA
>PVIR01035797.1:0-16209 GCA_004026965.1 Petromus typicus | reverse complement strand
TCCTAATAGCTCTCTAATCTGCTTCTTCCACAGGGTGCCAGCCAGAAGCTGTGGGGCCTGTGCCCTCCTGGCTCCCATGCTGCTGCTTCATCCACGTCTGCAGGCTCTTTTACCCCACGACACTCACGAGGAAGACCTCGCATCTGGACACTCCAGTGCTTGGCCCGGCACAGGCACAGAAAACGGGTGTGTGGACTCAGTGTGCTGTAAAGTCAGGTCCTTATGTTCTGACATAATTTAAGAACTAAAGTATCAATCTAAAAGTAAAATAACCATTTCGTAAAAACATGCCAGTCATGAAAATCATCTCATTTGTAAGTTCATATATAATATAGTTAATGTTATTTTTGGAAATGTCGATCTTAGCCCTAAAATTCTGCTTAATAAAGTTCCACATATATAATTTAATAATTTAATTTTGAACCACAAGACTTACACATTTTATAAAAATCTGTTTAAAGGAAAGCTTATTCTATTTATACAATGAGACATTGCCTGATTCTAGAATCACAAAGCCAATTAAAAATCTCTTCTACTGGGGCCGGGGAGTTAGCTCCGTGGTTCCAGCGCCTGTCTCGCAAGCGCAAGGACCCGGGTTCGATTCCCCGGTAACCACATAACAATACTGGGTGTGGAGACCCACACCCAGCAGCAACCAGTACCACATACCACAGTGCCGGGCGTGGTGGCTCACGCCTGTAGTCCCAGCACTCAGGAGGCAGAGGCAGGAGGATTGTGATGTGAGTCTGAGGCTGAGCTCAGGGCCAGCCTGAACCACAAAGTGAGACCCTGTCTCCAAAAAAAAAAAAAAAAAAATCTCTTCTACTTAAGCATCAATCACTACCAAGCATATTTTTGTCTAACATCTGCCAAATTTTATACACATGGATATATGAAAATCAATATTGAAAACAACAATAAAAATCTGGGTATGGTGGTACATATCTACAATACCAACACTCAGGAGGCTAAGTAGGAGAATCCGGAGTTTGAGGCCAGCCAGGGTTACACAACGTTCAATTCCAGTCTGAGCCACAGTGAGACAGTCTCAAAAACACAAACCAAGGGCCGGGGAGTTAGCTCAGTGTTTCTGGTGCCTGTCTTGCAAGCGCAAGGGCCCGGGTTCGATTCCCCGGTAACCACATACAATACAGGGTGTGGAGACACATGCCCAGCAGCAACCAGTACCACATACCACAGTGCCGGGCGTGGTGGCTCACGCCTGTCATCCCAGCACTTGGGAGGCAGAGGCAGGAGGATGGCTGTGATGTGAGTTTGAGGCTGAGCTCGGGGCCAGCCTGAACCACAAAGTGAGACCCTGTCTCCAAAAACCTAAAATTAAAAAAAAAAAAAACACAAACCAAAACAAGTCCCAACAAACCAAAACGTAACTCAGAAGTCTCCCTGTATACATAAAGAGTACAAAAACAAGTACTTATAGTACCCTTGGGTGAGGAGGGTATCGAAACATGAGTTAGAAACTGCTTCAAATAAGCGGACACAGTTACTTCTACTGTCAATATAATTTCCCTAAAAAGGCCTGCCAGGGACTGGAGGGCAATGCAGAGCGCATGGCCAGTCTGTTCAGTTTTTCATCCTTTACCTATCTGTTCTGATGGTGAGCACATCTGTGGTCTTGCAGTATCGTTCTCCTACAAGTTTAATCAATTTCTTCTTTGCATGATCATCTAAATTCAAACTGGAAAGTCTCACCTTAAAAATATAAGAAAATAATTACATCACATAATTTAACAAAAAAGTAGCAATGCTATCCATATTGACACTAAATTCATCAAAAAGAAAATTTTCCAAACTCTTTCCTAGAGACAGTTAGCAGTTTACAAGCATTATAGTCTTGACTGGGCATTTAGCTCAAGTGGTACTGTGCCTATCTTGCAAGCACAAGGACCCAAGTTCAATCCCCAATACGAGAAAGAAAAGAAAAGAAAGAAATGTACCTTTCCCAGAAAAATAAAGGATGTCTCTTAAATAAGTGAAATTATGGTGCTATTGCATTAATACAGTTACTCCTATGTTTTTATTTTGTTTTGGGTTGTTTCGGTTTTTTGAGACAGTCTCACTATGTACTTCAGGCTGGTATAATCTCACTATTTAGCCTAAGCTGGCCTCGAACTTGAGGCAATATCCTCTTGCCTCAGCCTCCTAAGTGCTAGGATTACAGGTGCACCCCATCTGGCTGCACCAATAGAACTACTGAGGCTGCTAGGAAAACTATACTATAGAAACAGATATTATCATATCATATCTTTAATAAATTTTTATTATGGAAATAAGAGACCTGTATCACTGCTACTGGTTCAGGACCACTGCAGATGGTCTTATAGAAGAAAAAGCTGCAGATATCTCTTATAGACTGGAACGTGATAGCATTGGGGAAGGGTCAAAGCATTTGAAGTAATTCAGCTTGAAATTTTTCAAAAATTAACACTAGCTTCACAGGCTTTTTTTTTTTTTTCCTTCTCATAAAACAGTTATTTCTGTTTAATATATTTAGGATATGCTGAGTTAAACTGAGTTCTTTACAGTAACGTGTATCTCTTGGAGCACTTTGTAGGGTTGATACGTAAACAATCCTCAGATTTATTTGACCCGACATTCCATTTTCAAGTTTGTGAAATTAGTCCTCTTTAAGACATATTTTGGGAAATACTGAACCAGATCCATATATTCTTTAATTTGCAGGCAAGTATGACATGGGCTGAAGGCACTGTGTGTACTGATGAATAGGTTTGATACAGTTAAAGCATTTTTTTAGACCAGTTTTGGTTACTGGAATGAAATGCCAAAGCTAGGAAACTTCACAGAGTTTGACTTAGCTCACAGGTCTGGAGGTTCAAGGGCACCACAGCCGTCAGAATGACAAGAGTGTGCACACAGTGTGATTACACAAGAAAGGAGCCAAGGAGCCAGGGTCCGGCCTCCTTTTGTAGCAACTTGCCTCCTGGAAGCCTGACTAGGGGTCATTTAGTCCCTCCTATGGCAGTCCCCATGGCCTGGGGGTCTTCCACTACACCACATGTGCTCCAAAAACAACTCTTGAAGACCAACATCCCAACACATAAATCCTTGGGGGCGAATTCAAACCTTTGAAACTACAGCAAGCATAGATGAATTTTCCACAGAAAGCATTAAGAATGAGAAAGATTATCTAAAGAAGGGAAAAAAGCAACATCAGATTTTGGAATCAATCCCATGTAGTTCTTATCTTCAGATTCAATAACCCTGCTCTTTACTCAGGACACTAGAGCATTTTCTCCAATGAACTGCAAACTTCTGAAGGAAAGAAAATGTCTATGAACTTCTTGGCTATGGCCTAGGACTTAAAAGGTGCCAGATATAGAGGCACACATCTGTAATCCCCACCATGCCAGGGGCTCGCTTCAGGAGGGTGACAACATCGTAGAGGTAAGTTAGCTACATCACAGGTAGTCAGGCAGGGTCAGGCCCTCTGAGGGACTCAGCACACACGACAACTACGCTGGAGACACATCCACCGACCTCAGGCTTAAAGAAAACAGGACCTGCCGTACCCACACACTTCCCTCAGGGATGACTTCTGAGAACACAATCTTGGTCTGTTTCCAGAAATAACAACAACCTAGCAAGTTGGCAGTTATAAATACTTCCCATAGTTTAGCAACCTTTTTCATTTGTTTGTTTTGGTACTGGGGATCGAACTCAGGATCTTGCACTTTTGAGGCTGGTGTGGCATTACTGAGCTACACCTCTGGCTCATGTATCAGTGACTTTGAGCCCAGCCTCTGTCAAAATAAAAACAAAACAGGTCTGAGGACAGAGCTCAGGGTGAAGGGCCTGGATACAATCCCCAGCACTAAGATAGAGAAAAAAAGAAAAGAAGACAGGCAGAAAGAAGGAAGAAGAAGGGAAGGACAGAGGAAGGAAAGCAAATATTGCTTTAAAAAAGCGTGGCATGTTTTTAAATTTTTCAAACAACAAATTAAAAATAATTACATAAATAAATATAAACTCTTACAAAGAATACAGATAATGAGAATACTAACTTTAGGGTTTTTTGGGGTTTTTTTTTTGAGACAGGGTCTCGCTTTGTAGTTCAGGCTGGCCCCGAGCTCAGCCTCAAACTCACATCACAGCAATCCTCCTGCCTCTGCCTCCCAAGTGCTGGGATGACAGGCGTGAGCCACCACGCCCGGCACTGTGGTATGTGGTACTGGTTGCTGCTGGGGTGAGTCTCCACGCCCAGTATGGTATGTGGTTACCGGGGATCGAACCTGGGTCCTTGTGCTTGCAAGACAGGTGCCGGAACCACTGAGCTAAATCCCCAGCCCTACTCAGGTAATTTTTAAATATAAATTTATTACTGATAAAAAAAATTATTACTGATAAACTGAGAGGAAATAATATCTAGCTTGGTGAATGTATAGAAAACAGGCTTGCTTAGCATCTGCTATTGTAATTTTTATACTTCCAGCAAGAATTTTACCACATATATCAAACAATATCAAAAGAGCTACATTCTATAACCTGACAGTTTTCTCTTTAGAAAGTTATCTTAGGAACATAAACAGGAATACATACAAATATTAATGTCTAAAGTCATTCACTGCAACATTTTCTTAATAAAACAATCTGCTGGGCTGGGGACATAGTTCGGGTAGTAGAGTACTCGTCTAACATGGGAAAGCACCTTCCAGGCAAGAATTAAGGGGATCGAGCTCACAGTAAACTACTCCTCAGGTATGATCCTCAGACTGTAAAACACAACAGAACAAACCGAACCACTTCTCACCCTGAAGGTCACTGCTCGCGCTTTAGGGTTTCGAACAGATGGTCCCGAGGAAACATAATCAGCAGTGTCAACTTCAATTGGAAAATGCTGCCTGCATTTCTCATCGCTGTCTAGAACACATGGCCACTCAGTGCAGAAAACTGAGAATTCAAAAAAGATTACCTCAATTATGATTAGGCTATAAATATTGTAAAGTACGAAATTTAATTTTAAAAACTCAAGTAGACTTAATGTGTTCATTTTAAAAAGGGACTTTAGGGGCTGGGGATTTAGCTCAGTAGTTCCGTGTGGCAATTGTCTTACAAGTGCAAGGGCCTGTGGCTCATCCCTGATAACCACACACAACAAAGCCAAGCGTGGAAACTCGCCCCAGCAGCAATCAGTACCACATACCACAGTGCCGAGGGTGGTGACTCACGCCTGTAATTCCAGCACTCAGGAGGCAGAGGCAGGAAGATTGCTGAGCTCAGGGCCAACCTGAACCACAAAGTGAGACCCTGTCTCAAAAAACTTAAAAAAACAAATTTTTCAATAAATTTAAAAAGGGACCTCTGGAGCTAGGAGTGTAGCTTGTGTGTTACTATGCATGAAGTTCTCCACAATTTACAAAAAGGGCGTTGGACCTGCTCTCCATCTACCTAGTAGGGGTCAATTTAATTCTCACCAACCAAAAGTAAACAAATGTAACTATTCTGCATTACAAACATATGCTAATTTAAAGTGATCATTTCGAAGTCCAGAGCATTAAAGTCTGAGAAAAAACATTAATCATTAATAGTAGACATTAATCTACTCCCAAATGAAGACTGCTAAGGACCAGCTGAAAGAAGTGGAAGAGAAGTTCCAGAAAAGCTCTAAGATAGAACTGAGGTATAGTTAATAATCTTCCAGTAACTGAATTAAATAAAGACTCAAACAGGCCCAAACTTAAGTGATTCTTATATAGATCTGTACAGTACCTGATGTTTCTTCCAAGTGATTTCTATGTGTCAGTGGAGCTATGGAAAGAGGAAAAGCTTTGTTCTCACAGTGGGGAAAAACAAAGGGCCCAAGGAGTCAGGACTGGACCCGAGACCTGAGCCACACAGGAAGTTCTGAGCACTGTGAACATGCCTTTCAAGCCAGGGTCTGAACTCAGGGCCCCACTGCGGGGTGACTCCCAGCCTCCCACAGTACGCAGTTGACTTCATACTGCTTTATTCCCATAAAGTCAGTGCGGTAAAGAGCATTCAGCTTAGGACGTAAACTTCTTTTTCTTTTAAGGTTTTTTGAGACAGGGTCTCGCTTTGTGGTTCAGGCTGGCCCTGAGCTCAGCCTCCAACTCACTTCACAGCAATCCTCCTGCCTCTGCCTCCTGACTGCTGGGATTACAGACGTGAGCCACCACGCCCGGCACTGTGGTATGTGGTATGTGGTACTGGTTGCTGCTGGGGTGAGTCTCCATGCCCAGTACTGTTATGTGGTTACCGGGGATCGAAACCATGGGTCCTTGTGCTTGCAAGACAGGCACCGGAACCACTGAGCTATATCCCCGGCCTGGGACGTCAACTTCTACCACTACTGGACTCCCCTTCTCATTGCTTCACTGGTCTCTCCAAGAACAACGAAAGCAGTTGCCCTCATGGATCAAACATGTTATACTTCACGGATCCACGCTTCCTCCAATAAACAGGAATCACAGGCAGATGTGGGAATGATGCTATGTGATAACTCCAGGGACAGTGAGTAATATTTCACCAGAAATGTTTCCTGAATAATGTTCTGATAGTAGGCATACATTACCTGGCTTTTGGTTTGATTTCTAAATCAGAGTCAGTAAAGTAACACTCTGAGTTATGAAGACTTTCTATATCTGAGACTAAAAATATAACCTTGTAAATACAGCATAGGTCACAACATTCCCTAAGTACCTTGATTGAAATATCAATACTTAAGTCATCCTGAAGGCAAAGAAATATCTTCAGAATTAACTTTTTTTTTTTTTTTTGAGACAGGGTCTCACTTTGTAGTTCAGGCTGGCCCTGAGCTCAGCCTCAAACTCACAGCAATCCTCCTGCCTCTGCCTCCCGAGTGCTGGGATTATAGGCATGGGCCACCACACTCAGCACTGTGGTACATGGTTCTGACTGTTGGTGGGTGTGAGTCTCCACGCCTGGCATTGTTGTATGTGGTTACTGGGGATGACACCTTGCAAGGCAGGTGCCAGAACCACTGAGCTAAACCTCTGGCCCTATTTTTTCATTTTTTTAAATGGAAGTTCCTCATGAAAGTTCAAAGGTAATTGCAATTATGTTTACTACTCAACTCTCTTTCCAACAAAATAGTGCTACTTATGAAATGTTTCTGGGTTTCATTTTTTTCCCTGAGAAAATAAGTATACTGAACATTTATATACTTTTATGTCCACATGAACATGTTAAGATTTTAATAGTACTAACTCTTTAAACTATATAATCAACTGTAAACCAGCGTTCAAATATACTTAACCTATGTATAGTCCAATGCAAATTAGAAAAATATTTGTATTTATCTCTATGCATGTAGAAGGCAGGAGTCATAATATAAATGATGTATGAAACCTATGTCTATACCCAGGAATCAAGGGATACTGTTTAAAACCAGTAAATCTAGAATATCATGGTTTGGTGATTGTCTCATTAACTTGCACATAATAAAACAAACATGCATTTACATTTATACTCTGTAAATGATCATTAGAACTAAGTAACGCTTACTTCTGAAAGCACTTCTAGAATGAGAAGCTGGAGAAGGCAAAGAAAGCACATGGGACTCGCTTCTCATCGTAGGTTCTTCCGTTTAATTCAGCACAGGACTGTATCACTTCCAACGATTTCTTCATAACTCTCCTCTGGGAACCCTAATACTAACCTCACTGAATGCTCTGCCACTCAGTATACTTCTGCACTATCTTCAATTTGAATCATATTGATTTGTATTGATTGGTAAAATTTCAGAATTTTTATATATGCGTTTTCTATAACTCAACAATAAGGTCCCTCCTTCCTATGAGAAAGACTATGGTTCCAACTTCTACTTATTACTCATAATGCCTTGTGGAATGGTCAGCAAAAAGCTGTGCTTTTTAGATTTGACAGCTAAAAACTCATTGAAAATAAATTTTAAAGTCCTTTAAAAAGAGAGAAATTTATAGTAATTCTAGTTATAAAGCTGTAGCTCATTAGATCTAAGATTCATAACTTTATGTTCAGAGTTAATATAAAGTTTGCATTAAAAAACCAATCACTTACCTTTAAGAGCTTGGCAGTGCTTTTTAATTGCTACAGGAGTCAAATGCAGAAAATTAGGGATCTAAAGCAAAGAAATTTAAAGAGTAAGATATAATAAAATGCCTTTTGGAAACAGTCTCACTTTGCTGGCTACAGAATAGACAGCTTCATTTTCTATACTTTTATTTTTGAAACCTGAAGTATAAACTTCACAACTGTAAAATATTAATTACTAAAGTTTATATGGACTCACAGGCACTGTTCTAGATACTTTGCATATATTAGCTCAGTTAATAAGCATGTTCAATTATATCACCAGAAAGAGATGTTTGGTTTTTTGTTTTTACTCACAACTATCAGCATTTTTATAAATGTACTGCTACTCGCTCTCATTTAGGGGCATTTTTCAAAGACCTTTTAATTTGAAGATTTGTTCTTTATTTGCTTTCTTGTGTCTCTTGAAATATTTTCATCTCCAAATTTCATTCCCCATCTCTAGGAGGAAAATAAGACTTCTTTCTATTCCTGTCCCCCTTTTTTTTTTTTTTTTTTAAGGTTTTTTGAGACAGGGTCTCATTTTGTAGTTCAGGCTGGCCCTGAGCTCAGCCTCAAACTCACATCACAGCAATCCTCCTGCCTCTGCCTCTTGAGTGCTGGGATGACAGGCGTGAGCCACCACACCCGGCACTGTGGTATGTGGTACTGGTTGCTGCTGGGCGTGAGTCTCCACGCCCAGTATTGTATGTGGTTACCGGGGATCGAACCCAGGTCCTTGCACTTGCAAGACAGGAGCCAGAACCACTGAGCTAAATCCCCAGCCATTGTATAACTTCTATTGTAAGTACAAAAAAAAAAAAAAACCATCTACAATATGCATGTCCAGATTAAATATCTGTATGTTCTTTAAAAACTACATAGTTTATAAATCATATAGATGGTATCAATATTATTAAGTAATATTCTACCCTTTCTGGAAAGTCAATTTTAAAAATGAAGCCTTACTTTCCAATTTAAGTCTAAGATTATTTCACTTTCCTTACCCTATGTCAAGGATACAACATAGAGAAGATATAAAAGAAAAGGAGGCCAATAGGAGACTGGACAAAGAAGATGTGGTTTTTCTATAAAATGAAGTATTATTCAGCCATAATGACAAGTCTGAGTCACTCATAATCAAATAGACATACCTTGAGGACATACTCTTAAGTGAAATAAATAGGTCACAGATGTGTAAATACTATATCTTTCCTCTGATATGAGAAATTCAAAATGTAAATGAGTTCTAGAATGTATGTTAGATATTGTAAAATAGAAACTATTCAAAGGGAAATGGGATGGGGTAAGTAAAAAAGAGAAAGAAAAAACTGTGATGGTAATAAAAAAAAGGAAGCAAAGCTTATGTATATAGGGATTGGGGGATTATAGGGTAGGTGATGGGAAAAAATGAGAATCAAGTCATGTCACATACTGGTACAAATGATCAATGTTGAGTGTGATCATGATATGTATATAAAATGTACCTATTTCACAATTTTAAAAAAAGGCCACAAAAGAAATCGTATGACTTATTAATTACATTATCTGCCAATAATTATCAGCTGGGAAAAAAATTTTTTTTTTTTTGAGACAGGGTCTCGCTTTGTAGTTCAGGCTGGCCCTGAGCTCAGCCTCAAACTCACATCACAGCAATCCTCCTGCCTCTGCCTCCCGAGTGCTGGGATGACAGGCGTGAGCCACCACGCCCGGCACTGTGGTATGTGGTACTGACTGTTGCTGGGCATGAGTCTCCACGCCCAGTACAATATGTGGTTACCAGGGAATTGAACCAGGGACCTTGTACTTGCAAGACAAGCGCAGGAACCACCGAGCTAACTTCCCGGCCCACCTGGGAAAAATTTTAAAACTCCGTAAGTTGCTATGTTCTGAACCCCAATGTATAAGAGTATCAGCAGAGAAAAGGTCAACATTCACATAAGTATTAATTTTAGCCAATGAATCACAACTTATCTTACCTTTAGAAGTTCAAGATTTCCCTCTTTTGCCATTGGAACGCCCTTTTTCACCGGATAACCCATCCGAATAGGCAAAGGTACTGCAGAGGGCTTAAAGGGGACTGCAACAGGGTAAACACTAGGCCAGTCCTGGTCAACAGCCATTTTCTCTGCTCTAGGAGATAGTGCCTAAGAATCATAAAATACTTAACATTTTAAAATATAAAGATACATCTTAATTTTAAAGCAAAAGCTGCAATTATGAAAAATAAAAATTATAAAATCTAACTATATAAAATCTAATTTCCAACTAATCTGCTACTATGCAAATGAAAAAACACCAAACCTACCTAAAAACTCTCTGGCAAAGACCATTAAATATCACACTTTCTGGTGCCGGGGAGTTAGCTCAGTGGTTCCGGCGCCTGTCTTGCAAGCGCAAGGACCCGGGTTCGATTCCCCGGTAACCACATAACAATACTGGGTGTGGAGACCCACACCCAGCAGCAACCAGTACCACGTACCACAGTGCCGGGCATGGTGGCTCACGCCTGTCATCCCAGCACTCGGGAGGCAGAGGCAGGAGGATTGTGATGTGAGTTGGAGGCTGAGCTCAGGGCCAGCCTGAACCACAAAGCGAGACCCTGTCTCCAAAAACCTAAAAAAAAAAAAAAATCACACTTTCTCCACTAAAAACTGATTTATTTAATTAGACTTTTGATATATTTCCAAATATTTATATATTAAAATTATAATCACACTAATTTCCATAGGTATTTCTAAATATAACTTTTACAATTTTTGATGGAAGTCATTACATGAGGGCTCATTAAAAACTTATAAATAAGAAAGATAAGGAGTCAGAATACGGAAACAAATTAAGGTCAGATTGAATAAAAACATGAGAGGTTACTAAGGCCTAAAGAAAAACTACTGGACAGCTTATTAAATCACATCAACATACGTAAACAGTCTTAAATAGAAAATATGCAACATATAATAGTAAGGCTTAAGTGACAATATCCACCTATGTGATATCAAAATCAGTGCAAAATCAGTGCAGTATATGCCCAAGAAGTAATATTCTTATAAAAATTACTGCAGAAGATTATTGTGATTTGATTCCATTTAATTTTTAACTAATGTCTGTTCTGCCTGCCTACTTAGCAAATGACCTTATAATTTGATTCCTGCACGGAAACATGCAAGGGTCTTACTGGTTAGATTAATAACTGGACACACACAGGGGTAGGGACATGGCTCTGGCCTGGCTTCATGCACATTCCCAGCGTACAACACTATTAAAGGTATCATCAAAAATGGAGTAGTTCTGCTCTACAGTCTTTTATATTCCTGTTTCCAGGGAGATTCTGGACACTTCAAAGACACTTTCTCTGGACACACACAAATCAAAGTCTAACCTCGGCCGAGCAGTGGTAGTCACCAGTGAGGCCTGAAGACTTCTGCTCCTTTCACCTGTCTCACTGTGAAATTCCAACAATCACTGAGATAAGACAGAACCCAGAATAGAAACCATTTACCTGTCTTCTCATTTGCCTTTCATTCTTGGAAGCTCTTTGAGCCGAATCTAAAAGATAACAATAATGACAGAAAAATTTATAACAGAATTGTTCAATAGCATCATTATTCCTTAATTCTAGTACAATATTCAGTAATGAAAATTAACTCAGAGACTAAAATCATCTGAAAGACAAAAGCTCGGAAAGTTTTTACTGTAATTGCTGACATAATGAACTCATCATCTAAAAATATTTTCAAAAGGTTTCAAGGTTTTTTTTAAAAAAAAAGGTTTGAAGTGTTCTCCTTGTACATCTAATGTGGTTCATATTTGGAATTACTCCTTCTATCAGAAAGGCAACTCTTCAGGTTTTCCTTCTTTATTGTACATTAGAACTGCTAACACTACAATGATACCAATGATAAAACTCAGCCTACTAAGTACTAATACAACCGCACCTCTTAAAATATTACCTTATTCTAAGTACCACAAGAAAATTTACCTTATGCTTCTCAAAATGTTTGGTTGTACTAGATAACATTAATATATTTATCAAGGATTTTCATATGCAGACACTGTGTTAAAAGTTATTTTTCTCATTTAACCTCATTCATTACAATAAGTACAAGGACTATCATCATCCCTATTTGGAGGAGACGCACAGTCAACAAAACCAAAGAGCACGGTATTACGGTGACACGAGCACGGTACCCAAGGCTGCTCACACTCGGACCTGCTGTCGCTGGCATCTCTCCTTTCCCAAGACTCCACAGCAAACTCCCAGGACCAGACCTTTTGGTCTTTCTGCGAGCTTTCTGTTCCTGCGATTGGAACGTGCCTCCCTTGCATCCGCCTGACTCCTGCCCATCTCCTCTCCCCTTCCCTTTTCTTCATCTGGTACATCTTTATTCATCTCACTCAAAGACTAAGCGATAGTATACGTTAGGCACTAGGAACAAACAAAACATAGTTCTTGCTCTTATAGAATTCAGAGATCCATCAAATAAGACAAATTTTTAACACATAATCTAAATAGTGTAAGGGCCGGAGATTTAGCTCAGTGATTCTGGTGCCCACCTCACAAGCGCAAGGTCCTGAACTTGATCCCCCAGTAACCACATACAACAATGCCAGGCATGGACTCATACATGTAACCTCAGTACTTGGGAGGTAGAGGCAGGAGGACTGCTGTGATGTGAGTTGGCAGCTGAGCTCAGGGCCAGCCTGAACTACAAAGCGAGACCCTGACTCAAAAAAAGAAAAAACCTAAAAAACTAAAAAATAAAAAATAAATAGTGTAGGGCCGGGGATATAGCTCAGTGGTTCTGGCGCCTGTCTTGCAAGCACAAGGGCCCGGTTCGATCCCCAATAACCACATAACAATACTGGGCGTGGAGACTCACACCCAGCAGCAACCAGTACCACATACCACAGTGCCGGGCGTGGTGGCTCACGCCTGTAATCCCAGCAGTCGGGAGGCAGAGGCAGGAGGATTGCTGTGATGTGAGTTTGAGGCTGAGCTCAGGGCCAGCCTAAACCACAAAGCGAGACCCTGTCTCAAAAAACCTTAAAAAATAAAAATAAATAAAATAAATAAATAGTGTACATATTATAGGTACATGTAACAGGAATTGAAACTCAGACAATTAGCGGGAGTGGTGGTTAACGTTAGGTACTAACTTGCTGAATTACAAGACATCCAGACAGTGAAACAGTTTCTAAGAGAAAGCATTTGCAGAGGAGATTGCCGTGAGAGACTGAGTGTGGAAGACCATTCTCAAATTCTTTCAAAGATGAGGGGGAGAGACATAAAGGCAGAGAAAAGGCAAATTTATTCACTAGCTCGCCTGGAGCTCAAATGTGGACTGAGCCATACCACTAATATTCTGTGTTGCCAGAGTGCAACTTGATATGAGACTTCTCAGCCTCCATAAACTTATGAGCCAATTTCCCTAATGAATCCTTTCGTCCATCATCCATCCCCCCATCCAAGTGTCCTGTTAGTTCTTTCTCTTCGGAGGCTGCTAACTAATATGTTCAGAGTAATACTCCCTGAGGAAGTAAACTTTAAGCTAAAACTTGAAGACGAGCAGGTGGTAGTCAGGGGAATAGACAGGTGAACAACCGTTTCAAGAAGGCAAGAGAACACAGAAAACCTAAATTCAATACAGCTAAAATCTGAGCAGAACAGAGCGAGAACTGAGGAGAAGCAAAAGATATTTAATGGGCTTGGCAACTACAACCACGTCTGGAGAGCTCTCGATGTCCTTCTTCCAGTCACGGTACCGCCATTCATCCCATTGCTCAGGACAAAAATCTACAGGCTTCCTTGACACTTGTCCTTAGGCCCCACATCCAAATCCATCAGTAAATTCTTTCTGTTCTACCATGAAAATTCTATGAGCTCTACCCTAAATCCAGCCACATCAGCCTCCCCACAGTCGCTCCACGCTACCATCACCTCATCCGGATTACAACAGGCTGCAGACAGGTCTCTGGCTTCCACTCTCTCCACCGAAGCTGGTTCTCCGCACAGCAACCAGCGATCTTTTCAAAGTGTAAAGGACATCATTTTCCCACTCCAAGTCTTCCAACGTGACCTCCCGCTTACAAGGAAACCCAAGCCAAAACTCCAATTTGAATACCTGCAAACCCTTACAAAATTGGGCCGCTACCTGAATCTCTGATGCCTTAGACTACCACTCTTTTTTACACTCACATACTTCTAGTCAGGCTGTTTCTTAATCATGTTCCTAAGGTACCTGCATTTGAGTCTTTGTGCTTCCGTCACTCTCTACGACAACAATGCCCTCGTAATTCTTTCCATGGTTTTAGGTTCTGCTCAAATACCACCTCCTCACTGGCGTCTTTCCTGAACAACTTGACTTAACCACCCAACACCAACCACTTCCCCAGTAACATTCTAGATATTGTGCTTTTTATTTTCTTCATAACACACTACCTGACATTTTATGTAACCGTTTATTCTCAAACTGCCAATAAAACAAGGAAAAATTAAAAACAGACAATTGTTAAGAGTATGGAAAGATCTGGGCATGGTCGCCCATGCTTTTAGTCCTTGAACCCTGAAGCAGGAGGACTGTGAATCTGAGCCCAATCCCAGGAGCACATCAAATCTATGAGACCATCTCAAAATTTATAAAAAAGAAAAGTGTGTGGGATCAGGAGGGATGTAGTTCAGACTGAAGGCCCTGGGTTCAATTCCAAGTAATAGGAAAAAAAGACTGAAAAACCACTATGAAAGAATTTATAACTCATTTTAAAGCCACTTCTAGATTTTCAACAAAGGAAGAGGCAAGGCAAATTTTGCATTCTGAACACCTGACTGTTGTGATAATTCAACATCAGAAGTAGAGAAAGGAGGACGATTCATGCAGAAGTGAGAGGGTGACCGTCAGTGGCCTGAGAAGTCTGAACTGTATCCGAGATCACGCAGAGAGCCGCACGTTCGGATCTGGTGCTTGCAGTCCCTCCTCGCCTTTCTTCTCAATGCGCCCTATCACCCTAGCCACACTTCTTTACAGCTCCTGGCACACTACACAATACTTCTCCCTTAGCAACGAGGCGTTTCCATTGGACTCGCACGACACGGACGCTACCGCAGCCCCGCACTCTGCCGCAATGAAGGTCAGGCCGTCGCGTGACCCAAAGCTCAAGGCCGAGTGGCTGTGGTCCTTCCCGCGTTCGGAAGAACCGAGAGGACAACGCCACTCACACTGCTACTGCAGAGGCCAAGCGTGGCCGCGGCGAGGACGAACCCGCCGTGCAGGCGTGTGCGCGCGCAGAACACACGCGCGTGCCCCCGGCCTGGCACAGCCGCCGGGGAAGCACGCGCTTCGGCCCTTCACCTTCCCGAAGCCTGGAGGCGACGACACAACAGACACTCACGCGGCCGAGGTCTCCGGACTTGAGTGGCCGGGGACACGCCGCTGGAGAAGGTCCGCAAGGTTCTGGTCCCCGGCAGCAGGAAGAACCGCCGCAGAAGCACGGCAGCAGCCATCGCGGCGAGGACGGCGAGCCAGAGGGAACAAGCACCGCCGCGTCGCAGAGGGCGGGACCTGGGCCACCCTGCGCAGGCGCAAGACCTTGCCCCGCCCTTCGGATGGAGGAACTTTGGCTTTAGTGGAAAGCACGGGAAGATACCTACCGCATAGAAAAAAGTAACAAAAACAGGGGAAGAGATTAATGGAATCAATCAGCCTAAAACAGCTGCAACAAGTATCAGAAGAGAGCGGGAAGAAGTGGCTCACAGAGGGCTGGGGGTCTGGAGGCTCAAGCATCAAGCAGGAACTACTTTAGGCCCCTGACAGTTTGCAGTTGCAAACTCACGTAGTTACTTCTTGGGGTTTTTTTTGTTTTTTGTTTTTTGCTCTTTGTTGTTGTTGTTGTTGTTGTTTTTGAGACCGTCTCGCTTTGTAGTTCAGGCTGGCCCTGAGCTCAGCCTCAAACTCACATCACAGCAATCCTCCTGCCTCTGCCTCCCGAGTGCTGGGATTACAGGCGTGAGCCACCACACCCGGCACTGTGGTATGTGGTACTGATTGCTGCTGGGTGTGAGTCTCCACACCCAATATTGTATGTGGTTACCGGGGAATCTAACCCGAGCCCTTACACTTGCAAGACAGGCGCCGGAACCACTGA
>PVIR01035796.1:0-16217 GCA_004026965.1 Petromus typicus | reverse complement strand
CGATCTTCTGGTCCTGGGCGTTTGTGGAGAACCCGGAACTCTGTGGGAAGGTGAGGCAGGACAAAACTGTCAACAGCTGCATACCAAGATGCCCCCTGTGTTCAGAGAATTACAGCAGATGAAACGTGAGCATGAATCAAAGTCAGGTCAACTTTACACAGGACAGTTTACTCCATATTATTACTAGTGTAATAGAGAAAGTGTTTTTTCTTTTGGCACAGAAGACTATGATAAAATTATGCTGTTAATTCGATTTATTATTGAAATGTATTTGATCAAAAATTTTTAAATCCCCTGGGGCCGGGGAGTTAGCTCAGTGGTTCTGGTGCCTGTCTTACAAGCGCAAGGACCCGGGTTCGATTCCCCGGTAACCACATAACAATACTGGGTGTGGAGACTCACCCCAGCGGCAACCAGTACCACATACCACAGTGCCGGGCGTGGTGGCTCACGCCTGTCATCCCAGCACTCGGGAGGCAGAGGCAGGAGGATTGTGATGTGAGTTTGAGGCTGAGCTGAGGGCCAGCCTGAACCACAAAGCAAGACCCTGTCTCAAAAAAAACCTAAAAAAAAAAAAAAAAATTTTTAAATCCCTTTTATTTTACTGAAAAATTTCCATTTGTTTTTCTCCTTTATTCTCTTAGATACCTAACATTTGAACATCATTCTCTGCAAGGAGAAAAAGCAACTAAATTTAAATCTTAGAGCACATTTATGCCACAGTACAATAGTACATGGCTAAATGATTTCTACAGAAATTTCAAATAACAATAAAATCACTTTTCAGAGAACATACTATTTCTGGAATTACTACCATGCTGTGGTCTACTTGCTGAGCTATTTAAAAATTGCATTACTGCAAAACAGCCTCCTCAAGACATTCTGCATTCCATACTCAGTTCCACCCAGGAGGGCTCTGACAGAAAAACAGGCTTCAGATTTGGGGGCGGGGGTGGGGGGGATCACTCTCTTAGCAAGCGTGTAAAACTCCTTCTTACTCCTCAAAGAGGAGGATGCTTCTGTTACCCACTAAAATCTCGAAAGTATACACTTAGATGAGAAAAGAGACAAGGAGAAATTCTGTAATAATTTCCTAGACTAACTTCCTGGCTAGGAAGTTAAAACATAACCAAAGATGTTTCTTTCAAGGCTGTAGTAACTATACCCATGCTAATTTGTCTGTGGCTAGGCAGCCACAGCCTGGCAAAAGGTACAGAAAGCCTGGCCTTGTCCATTACAGAAGGGTGTACCAGCTGGCCCTCTGTGACCAAGGCGTTTTGCAAAGATAAAATAAAAGCTGAGCACTCTGTGATTCTCTCCAGTAAATTTCTTTTAGCAGGCTTTGAGATTAATCTAGCCTAAAGGTTTCCATCAGTAACTGAATATTCTGAAAACAGAGTTAAGAATCGCTTAAAATCCACATCACTTCAGACATGGAGAGGTTAATGAGGTAGTTTATTTCCCTCAGGGATAATACAACAGAGAGTCCTTTTCTGGAAAGCAGGAAGGAATATTCTGGATTCTGATACTAAAACAGTAACTTTAAACTGAACTTACCTAGAGGACATATGTGCTAATTATTTATTTGTTTCTTGAGACAAGAGTCTTGCTTTGTAGTTCAGGCTGGCCCTGAACTCACTATGTAGCCCAGGCCAGCATCAAACTCTCGGCAACCCTCCTGCTTCTGCCTCTATGCCTGGCATTGTGGCACATGGTTATAGGGATTGAACTTGGGACCTTGCACTTGCCAGGCAGACGCTGGAACCACTGAGCTAAACCCTCAGTCGTGCGCTAATTATTACAGTAATGCTCTTTCATCTTTAGAGAAACTACTAGTGAGCTGTCTGAACGGGACCCACGGAAGACTGAATGCTCCCCGGTTTCCTTTGAGGCTTCTGCACAGAAGAGAGGCAGGCAGGCTTGGAGGCCAGCGCTGCACTTGCGCCGTGCTCGCTTCCTTTCACAGGTGTCGATCCTTGACAATCACTATGCATCCCAAAGTGACCGCAGTGTCTAGCTTGGGAGAATGCAATTTGTGAAAACATTTAAATAAATGAATTTACTCTTATGTGCATAAATCTGTAACAGGAGTATGAAATACAGTGCTTAAGAACTCAAGCTTAGAACAAAGCCTTCATTTAGAGCTTGACTCTTCCAATTTTTACTCAGTGATGCTTTGGTCTCTAATGGATTTTTGGTTGTGTGTGCTGTCTATAAAATAATAGAACTTAACTCCTAGAGTTGTTTTAAGGTTCAATGTGTTCAATTCTTCTAAAGCCACTTGGCACTAAACCTACTGTATAGCTAGTAGTCAATAATAATTAGTTTTAACTTTTCCCCCGTTTGACATCTTTTTTCACAGATGTGGACTTTAACAATGTGCACGCTTCTGTATTTTGCACACCTGAGATGTTGCAGAAGAAACTGAAGGTGAAGGTGAGGCTGGGGGAGTAAGCAAGCTGCAGGGGAGGTTTAACGTAACGTAGTGCTCATGGCTGCAGATGATTCGCAGAAAATCCAGTCGCAAAGACACCAGGACACTTGGATTTGGCAATGAATAAAGCTTTGAAGATACCTGGTATGCAATACATAAACAAAAGAAAACAAACTGAATATATAATTTCTTTTAACAGTAACATCAGAATGAAAAAAAAATAGTACTCAGTGGGTTGTTTAGGGCTTTGTAATTTAAACAGTAGTATAAGCTTTTTCCAGAGTTAATGCAAAAATAGAAAACTGGAACTACAAGACTGACAGTGTATAGCCAATTGATTAACTTAAAAGTCACATTTTAATACTTCCAATGTAAGATTAATATTTCCACTAGTCAAAATATACTTAATGAGGAAAACTTATCACACAAAATAACATTGCTTCTGGAAATAAATTAGCTGTTCTTTTTATCGCCTCTTGTGTTTACCTATATTTGTAATTGTCTATTTTCCCAGATTTATAATAAGCTACTTAACGAACAATACAAACTAACTTAACAGCTTTGGTATTCAGTGTCCAGCTCATGTCTGGCCAGCGTTGTGTCAATACTTTAAGAATTAAGATAGGGCAAGATTTAGAAGCAATAGTATGGGGCATTTTTGGGGGAAAAATTATAACATAAGTGTTTTGCAAATATTTGGAACTGGGTCAGTGCCCATGCATAATTAGCTTCTCTATTAAAAAAAGGAAACTTTAATAAAAGCACTCAAAGTAACTTGCCTCCAAAGTTTTAAATATTATATTACCAAACAGAATTGTTTACTGGTAGTTACCAAAAACTGATCTGTGGACAAGCTGGGAAGTGTTTTGTAAACACTATGTATCTCATTCCCCTCAACATCACCACTGGGATTCAATCTCCCAAATAATTCTGGAATGAAGCTGGGCATGGCTGCACACCGAGCAGGAGGATCATGAGTTCAAGCCCGGCCTGGGCAATTAATGAGGCCCTATCTCAAAACAAAAAATTAAAAAGGGCTGGGGAGTAGCACAGTACAAAACCCCTGCGTTTAATCACCAATACTGCCAAAAACCAAACAAATAAACAATTCTGGGATGGGCCAAGAGATGTGTGTACTTTTAAAGGTCCCTTAAAAGGTTAATTCTAGGATAGTTATATTACTCACTACCCAAGTGGTTCATCAGAATCAATAACTAATGTTTTCCAAAAAGCAGGCTTCATCAGTTGATAAACATTTTAAAACAAAATCAGCTGCTTGTGTAAAAGGTCTAGAATGTTTTTAGTTTAATAAACGCAAGACAGTGAACAGTATTTTAGACTTTAGTAAACACCTGTCCATGATTCCAAACCCTACAATGTTAGGGCTGCATCTGGGGTACTGCATAGCAAAACTCAGCTTCTCTAAACATCACCGAAGACAGAAAGCATGGGCAGTAGCACACACAGTAGGAATGTGGTGCTTGCACGGCATCTGGAAGCCACTTCACGTCACTACTGACACGGCTGTCTGCTCACGAATAGGAAAGGGAGTCATGACAGCCACTAGACCTCAGCGCAGAGGCGGCCACTACTAACTGCTTGCTGCAGTCCTGGTGTCTTGATAAACAAACACAGCTTTCTTCTGCCCCAGTGAGAGGAATACATTACTGTGTGATTTTTTGTTTTAACATCTGTATATTTATGTGCTCTTGAAGCTCCAACTCTGGAAAGAGCAAACACAGTATTTAAATTAATACTATGTATTACCTGTTTATAGTAGGACTTTATAAGGCTAAAGACAAATCCTCTATCCATAACTGACAACAGATCATTGAGAAAGAACGCAAGGCTTGTATTGAGTTTCTCAACCATCTCTGTGTCCTAGGAAATAGAATATAAAGCAAAATCAAGTAAGAGTGTAATAGTTTAATTTCAGTTTAAAAGAGAAATAAGTGGATAATACCTTCTGAAATCGTGAAACTATATCACTAGCAATTGTGCTAACAAGAGCAGCAATGTCATCCATAAAACGTTCTGGAAAACGACTTTTCCTTGGAGCATCCAGTTTATCATTAAAGTATAAATGGTGCACCATGCTCTTTACCTGAAAAAATATATTAATTTATTATTCTAATTAGTAGTGATAACACTCTAAACACTTAGAAGCTTTTCAAGTACTCTGAAGAAGTTCCCTAAAAATCTGTTATATTAGCCAAGGAAACATCAGACACAAGACAATTCAATCACTGTATAACCCTCATAAAATAATTCAGGAAAAAAATTCAGTGCATGTCAAAAGAAAAAACTTTAGCCTGTAAGAAACATTTGTAAATCTCCTAAGATTCTTTCACTTTGCTCATGTCCTGCCAGGTTCTCCGTAAGGTAAAAAACTCTGTCCTCACTTGGGGAGCAGAGAACAGGTACACAGCAGACACTTAACCATTCAGTACTCATAATGAAACGGTCGTCAGAAGTCCACAGTTCATGGAATGCTTCCAGATAATTATTACAACACTGGTAGTAACAATTCTGAAACTGAAGCTAAAGTTCTACAGTTAGTATAAAGCTCAATCAGCAGTGATCTTTTGACTCATGTTAGCATTTAAGAAAGCTGAACATGCACGTAAGACTTTGTAAACAGTCAAATATTACAATTTTTAACCTAAAACAGAAGCATATAAATTAGAAACTTGTGATTACAGTCTAGGGAGGGAAAATGCGTTTTCTGTTGCTTTTATATGGCCAAATCTTCTTTTTCTGCACAGTAACAAGTCTCTAGAAGGAATATTTTCTTTTTTGGGGACAGGGTTTCACCATGTAGTCCAGGTTGGCTTTGACACATTATGTAGCTCAGGCTGGTCTGGAATTCATGGCTATACTCCTGCCTCTTCCTCCCAAGTGCTGGGATTACAGGGGTGCACCGCCATGCCCGGCTTAGAAGAAATGTTTTCTTATCCCCAATGCAGGCAATGGTAATCAATGCTGAGAACAGCCCTACGCATGTTCCAGAAGCTTCTTTTATTTCATTCCTTTCTTTTTCTTCCACTCATCCCTCAGTACTAACGGCTGAGCCCAGCCTCCTCGCTTGCCGGTAAGCTGCATACATTTTTATTTTAGACAGTCTCTTGCGATGTGGCCTATGCTGGGAGTACAGGAATAAGCCACCATGTCTGGCTATTTCTTGTTTTGGAAAAAAATGTTTCAGTAATTTGACTTTTCTAGAGCTAAGGAAGAAACACAGAGGAAGATCTCTGGTGTCAGAATTCCCGAGTCTGTGCTACAGTGTGCTGCCTATCAGCTATGCCTCATTAAGGAAGAACTGACCTCTTGCTTCAGTCAGCTGCCAGCATACTCTATCCACTTGATAAATATTTGTTCTATAATGTATGTATTTATGCATATATGTATCTACATGTTTTGCACAATATAAAAGCATTTATAAAATATTAATTGATTTGTTTTTAATGTCATTTATTGAATTGAGGAAAATCTATTCCAATTTTATCTTAATTATGCTGAATATCCACAATGTTTATTTAGAAACATAACCCATGCAGTTCTGCCTTGGAGCCACATGAAGGCCATAAGAGTAAAACAGAAAGATGCTTCTAATAGAAAGAGGTTACTTGGAGGTGTCCACTGACAGAAAACTATTGAAAAGTGTATTTGGTTTGCTCACCATTAATTCAAAAAAGAACCAGGCCTGCTGCAAAGCTGACTCCCGAACGCTGCCGCTGCAAACGACCCACTGCAGAGCCAACTCCTCGTGAAAAAGCTACCGGAGAAAAGCAGAGTCACTGTCACAGTCACACCCGAGGCTGTCAGAAGCCAGACACAATGCAAACGCAAACATGGGTGTAATGAGAATAAGCAAAATGAGGCCCGTGAGCCGCTGCTGCTGCGGTGGGGACACCCATTAACGAAACGCTGTTGACGCAGGTAAGACTGTGTGCGTGGCACAGCGGGGCGTCAGAGTAGTAAGTGTAACTTCAACAGGACAGGGAGGAGACAGCTTCCTAAATTGTACCTCAAAAGGAAGCAGACTAAAAACTCAGTTACAAGAAGATCTTGTAGGTGCCTTAAATATAGGTTGAAACATGCATGAATACAGTCCTGAACTTTGCTGGTACAATTTAGGAAATACCTTTGAAGTTTAAAATTTTGCCATAAGCCATTCAATTTCAAGTATTTAAAATCTTTAATTTTCGTAACAGAAAATCCCTGCTTTATGACAGATATGGGCACTAAGCATTTGCAAAGTAGTGTATATTAATATGAAAAAGACTAACAAAACTGTGCGTAGGGAAACAAATTAACATATCTTACTAATTTTTCTAACTCATCTTCCTTTCCCTGGAATTTAAAACACAAAACAGAAGCAGTTACAGAAACAGAATTAAGAAGTGATACATTTTTGGTACTGAAATTTGATGATCAAATTTGAATTCACTGAACTCTAAAATCAGTTAATTCCAAAGACATGAGCATTCTCTCACTGTAAAAAGCCTACACAGGAGAGCAGGCCCCAAAAGGCACCCAATGAGCAGCACCTGCTCAACACATCAGTCCAGTATCCTCTACTGGTTATATAAAGATACCTTCGAGTAGTTAGTTACTGGAATTATTTTCCCCTCTTTGTATGGTCTTCATATGAATCTACCTTTTTAGTTGGTAAGCGTCCCGTTAATGTTTGTAAAAAACTTGACGTCTCTGTGTGCGAAGACATACGATTACAACTTCGATCCACAGCCTACGGAGTGAAGACGAATGAACGACGAGAACATTAACATCGCAGGGTGAGCACAGCACGAGGGCTGTCTGTTTCAACACACTTTTACTGTGGTTTCAACAACCGTCTATTCCATCACTCTTCTCATATATATACTTTAAGCTGCTTTAATAACAATGTAGAAGGATCAAAATGGCTCCTCTATACTTTCAGTCTTTAAAAACAGGTATTTAGAGTGCTGCAAAGAATGAAACTCTCCTGTGTTCTATAAACATGCACACATCCAGTACAAATATAGAAAACGCAAAAATATATTTCTCAACTGATCTGACCCAAAAGGAAATGAAGACTTTGTATTTAACAAAGAAAATTAAGAATAATTAGAATAATTAGAATAAATTAGAATAATTTTTAATTTTTCTTTTCTTTCTTTCGTTTTTTTTTTTTTGAGTCAGGGTCTCGTTTTGTAGTCCAGGCTGGCCCTGAGCTCAGCCTCCAACTCACATCACAGCAATCCTCCTGCCTCTGCCTCCCGAGTGCTGGGATGACAGGCGTGAGCCACCACGCCCGGCTAATTTTTCACTACTGTTAAAAATCATTGTTTGTAACTACCATATACTACTTCAAATATAAACCACCTACAATACAAAGAATTAAAATTTTCCTTTGAGTGTTTGTCTCCAAAACTAATACAGGTGAGAAATATATTTTGAGATACCATGCAGTATTAGCTATCAAGCAACTAGTCTTACGTAAGCAAAACCTAAGTCAACTAAATTATAACAAATTTCATACTTTGCAACACAGTATAAATCAACGTGGACTCTTCTTTTTGGCATTTAATCTTACTGCATGCAGATCTCATACTGTTCACACTGATTTCAACTTAATCGTGGTCCATTAAATGATTACGAAGAAAGGCAAGAGAGCTAAATGCAAACGATTTAATAGTTTACACTGTAAACCAAAACAAATGGAAAACTGTTGTTTCTCCATATACAAATGTAACAATCTCTACGAAAGATGTGCAACTCCTAAAGTAGAAGTTGTTATAAAAGCCATCATTTGCATAAGCAGCAGGCACTGAAATACTGACAGGAAGTACAGAGAACAAGGAATAAAACAGCAAATAGAAAAGGAGGGCCCTTCTGGTGCAATCGTGGTATTCATGCATAATACGTAGAAAATGTGCTAAGTGGACAGAAATACACACGGCTTAATGATTAAAAAGCAAGCCACTAAAATCACAGGATGTACTAGGAAGTAATGTTCTAAAGGGAAACAGCAGCAGCCAATAAAGACACCTCTACTATAAACACCACCTGTGTTGGTTCTGTACTTGGGCTGGGGTTGGATCCCCATGGGGCAGCTTTTGGACCGCCAGTGTTAACCCAGGAATTGGAGCGATCTAGACCCTAAGCATACAATAGAAAGCAGTTGGAAAGGAAAGAAATATTACATGTTGCATGCTATAAATTATTCTTAAAGAAACACAGACTTTCCAGGGCAAATCTGTTTTTAATTAGTACTGTTAAAGCAATCAAATATTTAGGCATCAATAAAGTATTAGTTCTCCCACATTATTTTATTATATAACATAAAAGTAATCTTTTGATATAAAAAATGATCAAGATCATCAAATACAGTATTTAAAGGTAGTTCTTCTTTATGCAATGGGATCACTTTCAAGCACCAACAATCAAGGTTTCCACAGTGTTACCCTCCTAAACTCTCTAAGACAGTACATGTGTCAGCTGATTTCCTGAGTTGAACTGAGACTTAAAGGAGAAAAACAAACAAAATATTTCCTTCTTTGCTAAAAGACTTTAATTTGATTCCATCTCTCATAAGCTGTAAGCTACTGTTTGTGATATTCTATAATTCTTTCATTTTCTTTCAGGGAACAGGAAGAAAAAAATTTAATTATGAAAAAGATACCTAATATTTGCTTCTCTCTAATGCTAGTGAATTTGAACTGTTTACTTTTATTGTTATATAATAATTATTATAATTAAACATAATGGGCTACTATTTAAGTGAATACTGGGGCTATCTATACACATTTTACCTTCATCACAACCTTACGGATACGGGTTTCTAAATGTACTGCGGTACGTATGAATGGAGGTGAATTATACCTGCCTCTCTCTGGCAGGGCTTACTACATGACCCCTGGTAAAGAGAAGGGTACATTTCCTAAATCTGACACATCATCAGGATCACTTATGGAGCTTTATCCTATTCAGATTCTGAGATTTATGCCCAACACTCTGACTCAGCAAATTGGGCACAGGGTGTGGGAATGTGCTAACTGGCACCTGGCCAGATGCAAAGGACTTTTAGAAGGTTACTGGCATAGGAGTAACAAAGAACCCAAGAGAGGCTACTTCAAACTACTAGGCATGAATGTGGACCCACGTCAGAGAGCACCAAAGAAGGACAAATACAGCAAGAAAGGCGCAGCAGCAACAGGAGTCGCCGGACCAGACGGCAGAGTCCCTGAGACAGCACAGCAAGTGTGCCCTCTTGAAGGGCGTGTTGCTCATGACAGTGATGCACAGCTGACAGTAATTCTTAAACAGTTTTTGAGATGTTCAAAAAACAAGAAGAAAAGAGAAAAAAATCTTTCACTATTTAAGGCTCCTGTTTCAGGGGGAATATTTTCTCTGCTTTTTACATTTCTCCCTCATTACAGAGAGAAAATGAAACAGTGGAAATAATAGTCACTCACCTCTCCTTCTTTTGGATACTCAACCTCTATAATGGAACCTTAAGGTTCAAACTTAGGCTCTCCTGCTTACTAATTGTGAAACCTAAGGTAAATTACTTAAATTTCCTTTTCATTTTCTTATTTCTAAACTAGGAATAACAATAGTCTCTCCCTCATATTACAAAGATCAAATTAAATGATCCACGTAAATTAGTAAGTTCAATGAATACAATTAACTCTCAAGTTGTAAAAAAGCTTTTCATTCATTAAAAAAACTGCTTTCTAGCCAAGTAAATTAGATAATATACAAATATTAGTAAGATCATATAATCAATAGATTTGTTTACAATAAAATCTCGACTTCTCAGAGCCTCATTACAGTATCTTAGGTAAAAACTAGTCAAGATATGTTTTTCAGGTAAGTTACAACAAACTTTTCCACTATTCTCCAAACTTTTGTCTCTACTACATTTGTGTAAAGTTTTTCGTGACACATTAAATTTTTATAGTCAATACTCATGTGTTCTGCAGAATTATAACTGTGCTCTTTTCACACATTAATTTCAACCAAAGAGTAACAGTAAGTTGCTGTACCCTTAACTTCATTTTCTAATTCAGTTTAGTTTTCCTTAAATATGGTATATGATAATCAATTATCATGGTGTATTAAAAAAACTATGTATCACTGTAAAATTGCACTGGCATTTGATTAAAAGCAGTAAAATTCACACTTGATACAAACACACATTTTGATAATTAAACATTAAAATACTTTTTCAACTACTAGGAAAGCAAAGTAGTTTTGGCAAACTGAATAAAAGAAAGTCTCCCAAGTACACATTTGCAGATACTAGAATAATAAAAGCTTGTTTACATTCCATAAATATTCTTGAGTTTTAGATGTCCTACTTCTTGAATTTGGGAATGACCCATAATGAAAACTTTCCTAAGGTCAAATCTCTAAAGATCTTTAAATACATAATTAATCTTACTGACAGGAAGAGAGTGAGTAAAAGCATTATCTAATTTTTTAAAAAGTAATTTCTCCTTGCTAAAGAGACTCAGTGTTTGCAGTCACTCCCTGGACGAACATGGACTGAGCACCTTCCATGTGCTGGCCACTGGAGGTGCTTAAGGTGGATCGGTGGACAAACATCCCTGGCACCACGACACAGGGCACTCTGAAAAAGGGCTGTGAACCCTCAAATATCAGCATCACAAATAACTAAGTTGTAAGCTACATTAGAAGTCAGCACATGTTACATGAAATAATAACAGCAAACAGAACCAGAGGATTAGATTAGAAGGAATCCCAGGGCCAGATCTGGGAAGAAAGAAAGACTGCACAGAGAGGGTGTTCTAAGTAATGCCTGAGAGGGGTGAGGGAGTCAAGAGGCTCTAGCCAGTGAGATGATGTACTATGACCTGCCTCCTCCCGTATACTGTAAGTTTTAAATCAACCTTCTAGTTGCTCTTCTGTGAACGCAGGGTAGAAGAGCAACAGGGAAACATCTTACGGCTGTTAATTCAAGGAGAGATGCTGGTTGCTCACACCACGATGGCAGCAGTGGAGCTGCTGTGAATGCTCTTGGGAAAGGGCCTGGATTCCTCTGCCAGCCCGGCCGGGGCTGGGCTGGGGCAGAGGTGGGACAGGGCCTCTGCTTTCAACACCTACCCAATTCAAACAACATCATTTAGTAAAGAATTTCTGAGTTATACTAACAAAAAACACCTGTGAGCAGTAAGTATAACACTTCCAAGGTTTAATGGTAGTGAACAGGCCATGGGACTTACAAGGAAAGAGAAGGAAGTGCAGAGGTCTAATGCATTTCCACATTAGGAGACCAGGAAAGAAAGAATCTCCCAAGGAAACTAAAAAGTATATCCAGTATTTTAAGAAGAAAACCAAGAGAGTGTAGCTCTACAAGACAAGTAAACAGAATAAACCGAAGAGGAAAAAATAACTTGCAAGAGATGCTGGTAGGTAAAACAAGACAAACTGTGCAATTAATTATTGGGATTAGCAATGGAGCACCAGTGCCATTAATGAGAGTCATTATGGTGGAAAATGAGAGGATTTTTTTGGGTTTTTTTGTCAATTGAACTCAGCCCCACGCTTGCCAGGCAGGCACTGTGCCACTGAGCCACATCCCCAGCCCAGGAGGAACGTTTAAATGAATTACAGAGAATGGGCACAAAAGAACAGCAAGTACAGAAAATACTCTCAAAGAATTCTGTCTAAGGTAGAAAGAAATGACAAAGAAGATGGCAGCAGTTTTACGTGAGAGAAATAACAGCATACTGTATGTAGATGGGAATGATTCAATATATAGGAAGAAATCAATAATGAAGGGAGGAAAAAATTTGGAGGATCTTGAGTAGGAAGAGGAGGTGGCCATGTCTGCGTAAGTAGAGGAAGTGGATACTGCACCTACAGCAGAGTCGTAAGTAGTAAACAGTGAAATGGACCTCAAACTGTCTTAAGGGGAAGGAGAGAACATTAAAAAAGTGAGTGGAAAAAATGGTCATAGGGTCAAAAGACGAGAGGCGAGAGAAGAACAGGGACACTGCTGGCACTGAGGTGGCGTATACAGAGCGAGCAGAGCATAATGCTTAGAGAACACAGCATGGACTGGTATTATGCAGGGACGGCTACTGGCAGGACAAGACACAGGACAGAGTCATGCCTGAAAAAGGAGGGAGGACACGATGACGAAAGAAAAAGTTTCTACAATGGCCAGGACAATGGAATAAATGAAGAATAAGTATACATGAACCGCAGGGTCTTTACATTTTATAAAACAAAATTATACATCATTAAAATGAGGGATTATGACTAAATCATAATCCAATATGAAGGTAACTATCAAAAATTTTCCAATAAAAATAGAACAAAAACTATTTTAATAAAAATTAGGACAAGTGTGAGCTGTCATGAGGTAAGTTCCACCTTGTGAAGGATATTTCAGAAGCTATTATATATTTATAAGCCATTATTATGTCTCATTTAATCCCTTTCTTTAAGCAGGGCAAAACATGATTCCCATGTATGTTGATATCTTTGTGAAAGACTTGAAATTATAATCTATCAGATGCACCTGTAAGGAATAACTCTACATTTATGCTAAATGACACATAATGCAAATCTTACAGAAATTAAGAGACATTTTAAAAGTAGAGACTTAAGGAATATTATAGTTCATTATAGCTCTTTTAAAGTAAATTCTTTTACAATTCAACAGATCAGATTCATTCTACTGAAGAACTACATTTACAAAATGTAAATAATGCTAAGTACTATCTCTATTACAATGAGAAAGGATCAAGCATGAAAACAAGGACAAAACCTGAGTCCTTTTCTTAAACAAGGAAACAACCTGAGGAAGGGTGTTCTCTTGCGATTGTCAAATACGTGGGTTACTGTTTTTTTCTTGGTACTGGAGGACTAAACTCAGAACCTTGCACTTGTAGGGCAGGCACAGCGCCACTGAGCTACATCCCTCATCCCAACCTGGGTTATTCTGAAATATCCTATATACATCTACACTTCATTCTTTGGGAATTCACTTTAATTAGAAAAATATGTATATAGATCTTTAAGTTATTGAAATACGTTTTAATTTCTTATTGAAATTTACTGAAGAATTACAAGATACTTAAAATGAGCAGTACTTAACATTAATCCTTAACATGAGTTGGCATTCATTAAATTAGAAGCATCTGAATATAAATTTTCTGTAACCATATAAGATATAGTTCTATAATTATACAAACTGTAAGAGTAGTTTAGACATTTTGGTTTCAAGTAGTTTACCTAACAACAGAAGGACCTAGAACTTTAAAAGTCCTATTGTTGACCAGGCTCCTGGATCCTAGAACATATTAATCCTTTTTTATACTCAAATTAACAGAGTAAAATGTCAAAGGAAAGGTGGCTGTGATTCTACATAAATGACATCTTCCCTTTTCTACAGCAAATACAGGTTTGGTTTGTCTAAAGCACAATATGGTGTTTGTTGTTGGCTTCAGTCTTCAGTGTTTGTTTTACTTAAATGATGGGTTATTTTTTACATATGTGAAGGTAAAATTATTTGTTCTGTAAGCATTCGGGGGGCTAAAGAAATCATACTTTTCTAACCCTAATGCACTTTTCACAGTTTCATGTGAAATGTAGTTCTATTACTGATTAAGGTTAATAACTGAATATGGTTAATAACTACATTTTTTGGAGAGGGGAATTATATGTTAATAATGACTTGTATCTTCTATCAATCAGTTTTAATTCTACGGAAAGACAATCTAAATGCTGTTCATATGACAGTATCAGACACAGTAAATTAAATGTAACTACTTATCCTGTACAAATTCTAAAACTTGGTATTTCTTTTTAGCGGCATACACAAACCAGTTTGTAACAGCAAGCATATTTAACAGAAACATAAAACAGTGTTTACTGACAGAACTGAACTGTTTACTGATAGAACAATTTCTTGTAGATTCCTAACTCAAACAGACTAGAAATATAAAATTTACTGCTATTCATTTAAGCATATCTCAAAATTAAGAGTAAATCAAAGCAACAGAGGATCCCAGTGTTTGGTACACTGAAAACACATCTGACAGCGGCACGTCATCAGTTTACCTTACTGCCAATGATGGCGCGCACTTCATCATCTGGGGATGTGGGAGTCCCCGGTATGTCTGGGTTACTGTTGCTCAGGCTCCGCGAGCGGCTCAGGTTGAGGCTTGCAGGCCGCACAGCAGACCGAGCCATTGTAGCATAATGCACAGATCCTCCCAAGCCCCCAGGACCTGGAGATGCGCCGAAAACAGACATTATTAGATAAAGAAAGTAAGTAAGAAATGTACCTGAAAAAACTGCTACCACTTACAACACTGAAGACATGGACTGCCATTTGTTTCTAGATAAAAAAATACTGTACATTCTTAAAAACACCGACAAATCCAAACACTAAAGAACTACTGACAGAACTACATGATATTCTTTTCATTTTGCAGTAAACAAACCTAGACCGTAACAGTGACCTATATCCCACAGGTGTCTTCAAAATCGTAATTCTCCTGCCTCAGTGTTTTAGAATGCTGGAATTACAGGTGTAGACATTCTATATTATAGCAGTTGATAAAACCATATAAGCTATAAATAAAATTCTTTTTAACTTTTCTGTATTACATATTAATTCCATAGAAAGATTAATAGGGAACATGCACATATGCTACCTTTGCTTAGGTACGGTTGTAGCTGATGTCTCTTCCTCTCATTAGCCTTCCTGCTCTAACCTTTGATACAGAGAGACAGCTAGGACACCAACATCTCTCATACCAGATCATCTTTACTTGTTTTGGGTATTAAATTTATTTGTTTTATTTAATATAGTCATTTGTCTTATATGTATCATATTTTATATGTGAACTATAATAAGATAATTATGTGTGCATATGAATTATAACAAAATGGCACTTTTACTATATACATACCAAAACTAAAGATAATTCTAAGAATACTGATATTAAAAAAAAAGCAAAGAAGTCCAATTCACATGACTAGTCAAGCTTGACACCATCTCTCAACCATGTTTTATAAATAAAAGTATCCAGCAGTTATATACACAGATTCTCTGAATTTTTCTATTTTATAGATTTTATTCTGAATGTCCTATTTGCAAAAGATACATACCTGTCAACTAATTAATGTACATAATACCTGATGTCAGCATATAAAAAACATAGTTTGTGAAATGAGGATAAATGGAGGAGCATTATGGATACAACACTATTACACATTCAGACCCTCAAGTTACACAATTTAAAAACCAAGATAGGATATTATAAACCAGAACACAAATGTCAATTAACTTTTCTTTTTTGCAAAGAAGTAAAATAATACTAGGTCCACCACAGCCTTCTGCAGGGGGTTTCAATCTCCTGCTCTGAGCTCTGGCATGAGATTTAAAGAAAAACTCCAAGACAGAATTAGAGACAGAGGAACGGGAGCCAGCACGGCCAGTGCTGAGCAGCCAGCACAGACCCTGGCCAGTCCAAGCCAGTGCTGGTAACTGGTGATATCATGGTCGGACTGGGACACAGGGCAGTTGCTACGGACACACTGTTGAAGCAGGCAAGACTTGGAAAGGGAAAGACATACTTGAATTAGGAACAGAACAGATAAAATATAGGACTGTAGTTGGCAAATAATCTTGTCCTTGTAGTTAGAAAGTTTTAATATGGGAATGGAATTTGGGTAAGAATCCCTCTGACCTCAATCAGCACACAGGCTTCAGCAGGATTTGCTTCTCAACCAAGCCAACTGTGGGCTTACTCTT
>PVIR01035795.1:0-16206 GCA_004026965.1 Petromus typicus | reverse complement strand
CCTCTGTTGTCTCATAGGTGACTCTTGGTCTCTTCCATGACTTCATATATCATCATATCAGCAATGGTGTTAATTTACCATCAGCCCAAAGGGCTCAGTGGTTTCAAATGAGCCAGAGCAACACTTTCTTCTGTTATTTTCTTTAAACTTTTTCCTAAGAACAGCAATAAAAACAGGAAGCCCTAGAATCTCTATCCCCATTTATTTTACTGTCTGGCTGTCATTTAAGGAAATGCACTAAAAATGTCAAAAGTGAACAGATCGGAAATAGCATTCAATCCTCCAGGTGTGAGTTAAAATCTAAGAAACTAATCTTAAAAATATTAGGAATCAACCACACTCTTTTAAAGCATCAAATAAAAGATGATGGTTCTTGTTCTGTCTGCCAGGTGCATTGCTGCACACTTAAGTACAATAGGAAGGAAATCTCACTTTTCTGTTTCTACCACCCAAGGCAGAAGCCCCCAGGAAGTGGCACCTGTTTCCCTCTTGTGCCACTCCCAGGAATGATTCTCCCAACTTCCAGCTGCACTGCTAGGTCATGGCTGATTAGGAAGCCTTGGTTCCGGGCAGGGAACATCAACTACTCTAAGCCAGGAAATGCCTCCCTCCCTCTGCCCTTGCCAAGGGCATCTGGATGTTTTGTAAGACTGATATCCCAGCAGCATTCCAGTGTGTCATCTCAGCCTGCCTGCCGCCTCCTATTACCCTTGAAGTCTCAACTGGACTCAGGATTCCTTTCTACTTCCTGTTCTGGGCTGTTGCCCTGAGCTCATTACCCACCAGCTGTGGGCCAGCTGCTGCATTCCACACTGGAGGTGGCGGCCTGCACCTGGCTGTGAGCTCATTCCCTTCTGCCGGCAGCGTGGTGCATTAGGCCTTTAGGCTCTTTGTTTTACAAGACGCTCTGTGAATGTCAAATGTTACTAACTGTCCAGTTGAGGTGTTGGGACACCAAAGGCTTGGACAGACTGGAGATCGAGTAAAATATTTTTTTTTTTAAATTAAAAGATTGTGCTTCTTTTTTCCCCTATACTCTCTGTTTCCATCTGCCGTGTTAACTGGATTGTCAGACCAGCAACTAAAGCTGAGAAGTGACTGTACCCATAAATGTGCATGTTCATACAAATGTGGAAACACTAGCCACTTTTGAAGAAAACCATGATTATTATTATTGTTCACATTTATATAAATTTTCACAAATAAAAGAAATGTAAGCAAAATGTGGTTTATTATCCTCAAAGAATGATTTTGGTTTAACAAAGGTAAAAGAAATACTAACAGTACATGCAATGTCAGTGTGACCCAGGAAATTATTCTACTTTCTTGGAGATGGTAAAGGATGCCAATGCATGGTGACCCATCTTGGTAGACATGGGGGTTGGGGGTTATGTTTGCATCAGACTTTTCATCCTATTTTTTTTTTTTTTTTTGCCTCACTCCTTCTCATAATGTCATCTCATTCACAGGCTGATACACATCTTATCAGTTCTTCTGCTTTCATTTTTAATAAAAATTTTCAGAGGAGATTTCAGAAAGAACAAAAGCAGCCGCTCAAGGTGTGAGAAAATCTTCCATGAATCATCCTTTCAGTATCTATGCTTTTAAAAGTTATTTTGTTTATTTTTATTTTGGGAGAAAGGGTCATGCAATGTAGTTTAGCCTGGCCTTGAACTCACTATGCAACACAGACTGGCCTCAGACTCACAGAAATCCCCGTGCCTCAGCTTCTGGAGAAATGACAGGCACATGCCACCAGGCCTGGATAAACATTTTTTTAAAAGCTATTAACTTGTCTACAGCTATTTTAAATGGCATGGATAGGTCAAAAACTACATATCCCAAGGGTAAACTTTTTCAAGAACTTACTCACGTAATGACTCATTGTTAAATAGGATTTTTAACTTCTCTATGAGTTTTATTAGAGGGTATTACCTCCAACATTCTATTGTCATTCATTAATTCTCAGCATATCCAATTTAGAATTAATTTGTTTTCCTGGTGTTTTTCCTTCCTAAGAACACACTCAATAAAGCAAGCCCAAGGCAGTATTAGCAAGTGAGACCTTACGACGTGAAAAATGTCGCCGAGGCCCTGGATTATTCAGGTTTCTTGGCTGAGTGTTAGAAACCATTAGGGATTTTTCCTCTAACTGATGTCAGCTAAATTCTTTGGAGAGTGTTACTGGATCCCAGTTGCTTGGATTAGCGTGGGTAGGGACAGGCTGTTCTCCAGGGGAGAACTTGCTAGTAAGATAGAGTTATTTAACACTGCAAGTTATTCTTGAATATATTTCTAAGATTGATTTCAATAAATAGCATACTCTAAAATAAACTCCAGGTATGCCATGTAATTGTACAAAGACTTACATTTTGTAACCTTACCATACTATTCTAATTATCTATTACTGTCATAAAAAAAGTTACCATAAGTGGAGAGGCTTTAAAGACAGCTGTTTATTATCTTGCAGTTCTGAAAGTTAGAAGTTTAAAACGGGGGCCACTGGGCTGAAATTACAGTTTCCATGGACTGGAATCTTTCTATAGGCTGTGGGGGAGAATCCCTTCCTTTGCTTTCTCTGGCTTTAGGATATCATCCGCACTCCTTGGGTTATGGTTTCACTCCTCTCTCTTCCAGGGCGACGATGTGGGATCAAGTTATTTTCTATGCTACCATCTCTTTCATTCTTTTTACTCCTTCTTCCACTTTTAAAGACCTTTAGGTTTCTATTGCACCAAATAGGATAATCATCCTGTATAAGGTCAGCTAAATAGCAATTTGCATTCCATCAGAAACTTAAATACTTCTGTCCCATAAGGAACATACAGTTTCCAGGCATGGGAGTGTGGACAGTTTTGAGGGACAATATTCTTCCTATTATGCATATTAATAGATATTTGAGGTTGTGAGTCACCTAGTTGAAAAAACAAGTCACTCTACTTGAAATTCAGCTAAAAGTGAAGATTAAAGCTTCCGTAGATTAAAACACAAACAATAGCATTTTGAGTGCTCTGTGAAGTCTCCTACTGTGGGAGCACTGCTGTAGAATGTTTATGAACAGGCACCTACTTAGTACCAGACATTACTGAACGCATGTACATTAAAACACAAGGAAGTCCTGCCTGTGGTCTGGGAGCTTGCTATTGTAGGGGACAGAAAAGCACAGAAATCACATATAAAAGGCAGACACTGACCTCTGTTGGAACTGATGTAGACAAAGCCACTCCAGAACCATCCAAGGGGATTGCCACACAAGATCCACAAGTCAGTCTTACCCAGTGAGAATTACATTTTTTGTGCTGACAGATATGCCTATACGATAATGTGACCACATGCTTGGTCTTTCCCTGGAGCTCCGACATGAACCAATGTGAGAAGCTTGAATCATAAGGTTCATTTGTTTCTTCTCTATAAATTCAACTTTGCTCATTGGTTCAGGTCGACTCTTATAAATGTCTTCTTACCTTCGTCAGATTCTCATGGGTGTCCTGTTCAATTTTGATTTATATCACAAGCCTAAGACACAGAAAATTTCAGGGTTGACACCATCATGGGTTTTCTTAAATATGTCAACTTTAAAAGAATATGGGCAGCGATAAAGGAGGAGAGAAGTCTGAGGATGGCACCAGAGAGTCTGGATTTGGGTGATGAAAAAGTCTGAAAAGCAATCTCATCTTGCTGTCTACTTTATCACTGTGTCCTATTTAGGACATTATGAGGCAGCCAGCTGATTTCCTCAGAAGATCTATTCTCCTGATCTTCTTAGAATATAATTCCCATAAATTTCATCCATTTCTATCGGAGCCCTTGGCTGTTTGGTAGCAGTGCCACATTTGACAGCCTCCACTGTCACCAAGGCTGTGGCTAAGTTCTCTCCGGTGAAACACAGACAGTAGCTTCATTGGGTAAAATTGTGGCATCATTTTTATAACATATGTAGCTTGTTGTTCATTTTCTCCTTTTCTTTCTCCTTTTGGTGAAGAAATGGAGATAAGCAGTGTACTGAGATTTTGATATGTAGCCATCTGTGGAGTTGAGGACAATAACTTTAAATTACTATGTATTTACTTATTGATTTTGAGGCAAAGCATCACTAAGCTACCTAGGCAGGGATTACAGGCATGTACCATCAAATGTGGTTCATGAATGATTCATGACACATGTCTTCTGTGCCTGGAATTATTCTAGGAATTTTCTAAACATCCACATTTGTACTCTTTACTGTGCTCCACAATACATACAATTCCACATGTATTTATAGACCAGGAATCTATGAGCTCCTGAGATTAAATGCAGGCATGCAACAGAATAATAATTCAAATCCAAGTCAGTCTGACTTCAAATATAATTATAATACATGACATTTATGTGTTGTCATGTAGTTCTTTTGAGTCCTATTATTCTTTCCTTCTTATAAAAGGCTTAAGAACAAGAGTAATGCTGAGTCTACTGTACCACAGAGTTCGGATTTTCATGAGCCAAGCCCCTGCCTTGGCTCCACTGCAAGCAGCCAGGATGATACAGCCCACTTTGAAAGCTCAAGACCTTGTACCCATCTCATATCTCTCTAATGTAAGGAACACTGAATAAATATAATCTGAGAGGTTATTTTTTAAATAAATCAAGAACTCTTTGGATATATTGTAAAATAGACACTGATTTTTGTGTAGTCACTGTAGAAAGTGGCAGAGGGGAGGGGCATGTGTTGTGCAAGAAGACATCGAGAAAGCAAACAGAGGAGAATCTTTTTGGTAATGAGAAGGAAAATTGTGAACAGAAATCTCTTCCAGGAAAGAGATTTGAAGAGTTGGACTGGCCAGGAGAGACTTATATTTACCTAAAGATGAGAGGTAGAAGTTTCCTTGGTGGCCTGTGACTGTCTCTTGTCTACCTGGCAACACTTGGGGGCTGGGCTCCTTGGACAGAAAAAGAACAGACTTGATGGAAGAGGGGGAAAGAGACTGAAAACTTTTTTTAAACTGTGGCACAGAGAGCAGCTTTCTAAATCCAAGACTGCTCTAGTTTGGAGTCTGAGTGTACCCCACATGGGTAAGTAGTGAGCATTACTGTGGACCTTGAGGAGTGGAGCTCCTGGGAAGTTCTCATCTCACTGGAGACTTGCTCTGGAAGAAGATCAAGGGGCTCATCTTTTTCTTCATTGCTTCCTGGCTCATAAGGTGAGCTGTTTGACCCCCACATGCTTCCCACATTTGCACTCTAGCCTCTCTAAAGGTCCCCAAACAACAGGTTGACCTGATCTTAGGCTGGAACCTCAGGAACCAAGAGCTTTTGAAAGGTGTTCCGTTACAGTGATGTGAAACTCAGTAACACAGAAGTCAGAACTGCCTGAGGTAAGGATGTGTGTTTTAGAGTCTAGATTTCTGGCCCTTTGCTTACTTCTCTTAATCAAAATACACCAGTGTGAGCATCATGGCTTCCCTTGAGTCTTTCATTCTGAGAGCTGCTGTAGTTGCAGGGCGAGGTTACACTCGCAAGCACTAACATTGAGAAGGAGTGGACTTCAGTCTGGTTTTACCACTTGCTAAGCAACCTTGGAAAACAGCTTCCTATTCTAGTCCTCACTAGTCATTCATCTTGGATTTTCTGGTTTTCTCGGTGTCTCCATACTTTAGGGCACCATTAGATATTTAAAAGTACAGAGTTCTATTGTAGTCTCTGAGGTATGAGCAATAGATTGGGAAAACTTATGTTTTGTTAAAAAGAAACTCAAATGGCCCGGGGAGTTTGCTCAGTGGTTCTGGCGCCTGTCTTGCAAGCGCAAGGGCCCGGGTTCGATTCCCCAGTAACCACATACAATACTGGGTGTGGAGACCCACACCCAGCAGTAATCAGTACCACATACCACAGTGCTGGGCGTGGTGGCTCATGCCTGTAATCCCAGCACTCAGGAGGCAGAGGCAGGAGGATTGCTGTGATGTGAATTTGAGGCTGAGCTCAGGGCCAGCCTGAACCACAAAGCGAGACCCTAAAAAAAAAAAAAAGAAAAAAAGAAACTCAAATGGAGAGTCCTGGACAAGAGCGAGTTAGCAAGTGCAAAACAGAGAACAGGCACTAACCAGAACTGCCAAGGAGACGGCTCTAACTTTATCACTACTTGGCCATGTCTATAAAAGCATCCCAGTGGCTTCCAACCAATTATGAAGCTCCAATGGAACAATTTTAGAACAGAGTCCTCATGGTAATCCTAAGATATGAATTAGAAAAAGCAATTTACTTCAAAAAGAGTTGTTTTGTTTTGTTTTGCTTTTAGGCTGAAAATATAATATAAATTACTTTGGCACTAGGCATAGAACTAATATGAAATTCACAATCTCCGAGGATACCATCTTGAACCTTGCTTTCTCACTTTGTTGCTTGAGACAAAGGGGCTGTTTGGCAATTGCCATGTTCAAGGTGACTTCCAAGACAAGTACTTGTGATGTATGTTAAGTGTACACTGGATTCTCCTACTGGCAGGGTATGTGAACTTATACGAAAAGAGATAGAGAGTAGCAATAGGAATATGGACACTGAAGAACAGTTTCATATTTAGATCCCTGCACTACAGTTCAGAAACCTTCACAAGTAGAGGCTGGGCGTATAACTTATAGAAATGTATTTCAGGCCTGACTCAGAAAAAACCTGGTTTCAGCAGTAATGTCCACTGCTTGGTATACCTTCTGTCTTCTTCATTTCCCTAATAATGGCAGAAGTTTCCCAAACATCACCTAAAAAAAGATGCTAATAGCAAGAATAACCATTTGTCTCCCCAACATAAATGTCATGGTGGGAAGACAGTGATGAACGTTTATTGAATGCCAGGTTGTAGGACAGATTCTAGGTTAAAGGCTATCAATTATATTTTAATACACTGGCAAATACCTTAAGATCTGCACATTTTATGACCTTTTAGTGAACTAGAAATTTATCCTTAACTGTTAACTAATTTTGTGAACATCGTGTAGGTGAGTAAAGAGCCCTAGAACTTGAACAATGATCAGTCAGACCAAAAATTTACACTCATTTGATGGCATCCCATTGACTAGTCTAGTACTTAGAACAGCGGGTACCTCTACAGAAGGACAGACAGTACGGGGTCTGGCTTGATAAAGGCTGGTGCACATGAAAGAACAAACAAAAAACAGAAAAGTGCATGTCCTGCATCTTCAGGGAGGAATCACCTCCTAAGTCACAAGAGACAGCAAATAGAATTGTTCTCTTCCCATCAGTGAAAGAAGAATACAGGGTAATGTTGATCACTGAAATTTTAAGTATCTGTATATAAGAAATCGATAAATGGAATACTTTAAAAGTATTATCACTTTTTATCATTACAACCACTATATGAGGCTGTTGAAAATCTATATTTTATTTTTAGGAAAATTATGGTTCAGAGTGTTTAAATAACTTGCTCATGAAAAAACACAACAGGTATGTGATAGGGTGGGAAACTGCTCTCAAATCTATCTGCCTCCAAAGTCAAAGATTTCTCCTTGATTATCCCAGGCTCTTTCCCTACTGTTTTAAGTATTCAATAAATATTCGTAGAATAGAAATAAATTCTATGCTGTAAGTGCATTACTAAAACCTCCATTAAGGTGAATATCTGCCAATATAGATCCTTTTTTGTAATGGCCACTTTGATTTGAAAAGTATCATGTAGGTTCACTATGTGTCCTTATAATCCCTTCACTACACACAGAACTCCAAGATGAGCTAATAGACTGTCTGTATGAACAAGCTTATTATTTTGTGCAGGACAAAAGCTATTCAGAGTTTACCACATGATGGAGGGAAGGTTCAAACAAATGGGGCGGAAATTCAAAGGTAGTGAGTGAAGCCGGGGAGGTCTTCAACTAGGGGCTGGGCTGGGTTTGAAGGAGAGCTAAAAAGTGATGCGTGACTTGCTCAAGGAAGATTGGGTTGTGCTCAGCAGTCCCAGTAGCCTCAGTCTTGGACACATGACTTGCATCACCAGTAACGTGTGAGTGGAAATGATGATTGTCACTATGAAGTCGAAGCTTGAGAGGAGCCAGAGTATGATTTTTGTTTTCCATCTGTTGACAATTTTCAAGATAGATGTTGTTGTGTCCATGCTGACCTGCAATAACAATAACTGAACTTCAGCTGAGCTGTACCAAGTGAGAAATAAAACTTGGGATTGACATTGTGATCTCAGGGCCATTTGTGATTGCACCATATTTTAGCTTATCCTGACATACATGGTCCCCAGGAGCAATGGCCTTCAGATAGAAGGTCACATGTTGATTTAAACTGAAAGGACATCAAGGTGGGTTAAACCACAGAAAAAAATCTCCCAAGGGTACTGACTGCAGAATACGCAGTATTCTTAATCTTATCTGTACCCTAACATTTCCTGCAGAATTATAGAGAAGCATAAGTGCCTGAGCTCATCTATAGTTCAATTAAATCAATATTTGGGTGTAATTCCCAAGCAAGTGTATTTTTACATCTACAGTTTATTCTAATTTGTATCCAAAATGTGAATTATTGAAAGAGTGAAATTCCTTTATGTTACTAATGAAATTAAATGGAACAGAGAAGGAACTTATGAAAACATCAAGGATGAATAGTGACAAGGTAAGACCTCTGCCCTCTGGAGTTCCAACCCAAGGTTCTTACAGACTAAACAATAACTAAAATTAGAGTAATTCTATTTTGGCTTTAGAAAGTGACATGGCCTAGATTCAAATCCTGAGTAGAAGTGTAACTGTTGTGCCTCAAAATGACTTAATATTCTTGAGACTTGTAATTCTCTTAGCCATAAAACAATGGTCTAGTAACTTCCTCTTAGCATCATTTTGAGAAAATGTGTTTTGGAAGGGATGGTGGTATGGGAATTAGACATAATGGTCCTGACTGAGACCACTGGATCTCAGTAACCCCACTGAAACTTATTCCATAGGGATGTGTTGTGTAATATCACAGTGAATTAATGTTCTCAACTATAAAATGAAGTTAAAGTTGTTGTAAAAATGCTTTGAAGGGTGTTGTAAAAATCATGTGTCAATCTGAATGTTAAAAATCTAAGAATACAACCCATTTTAACTGATACCCATTGTGGCCTCTGAGAAGGTACATTTGGATGACGTGTATGTTAATTGTTCCACACAAACTATTTAGATGCATATCTGGCAAACAGTAGGAGGTTTCAACATGATATTATTATTATGGTGCCTGGTATGCTGACTGAGACAAGGAAAATCATTATTATGCCTTCATTGAATGAAGAATGCAGTATTTATGCAGGACAGCTTTGACACAAGAAAAATAAATAAGGTGGTTATTAGATTGTAATGGATGTTGTATACAAATTAAATATCTTGGATTTTGTTTTCTATCTAATGGGAAGCTAGTAAGTACATCTTAATAAGGGAATAACATACTCAGTGCAATTTTAAGGCTGATTAAAGGGTGGGGATTTATATATGGGATGGGAAAAGGAAATAATGACAATGTGACATAAAATATCCAGTCTTGAGCAGACAGCACCTAAAGGACAGGATGGAAGGGGTCAGCAAGAAGGAAGTGTGAGAGCAGGCATCTGGGAGGAAGTTAGGATAGATTATCTTTCACATGTGCTCCAGGAATGCTGAGGCTGGGCCCACTTCCACCTGGATTTCTTCTGTGCATTCAGAAAACAAGTAGAGCCGCACTCCCTTCCGGGCCTGGACTGTCCAACATCCAACATGATATCATTGGACCCTGCTGCTCCACGAGAAACTTCGAGCTCTGGAGTCCCATCTGCTGCAGCCATGAGCAAGCTGGGGCGGTTGACAACTGTGATGGAAACCTGGCTGCAGGCTCAGAGGAGCACACAGGTCTGTGGTGCAGAGGGAGGGACCTAATGGGAAGGTTGCCCCATCATCGTATTGAGTTTGTCTGGTCTCCCTGATTTATTTAAGGACAATTAGGTGTGTGAGGGCGGTAGAGCGGCACTTTCACCGAGGCTGAGTGCTTTAGCTCCATGTTCTCATCTCCATTAGTTCAGGGCAAAGTCAATTGAGCTGACCAATCAGATATTATTCTCTGATGCCCCCTCACTCCTGTCCTTTTCCCAATATGACAGGAGACCTCAGCAAGCAGAGATGCACACACACACACACACTTATGCACTCTCACATTCACACATATGCTCCCGCAAAGGCTTACACTCAAATTGGACCTGCTTGCACACACTTATGCAATTCATATACACACTCAGCACACATATGCACTCGCACATGCACATATATTGTCATGCACTCCTTCACCACCATACTCATGCCCACTCCTACACATATGTATTGACCCACTCCAGCACAGGCACAGATGCACATTTGTGCATGCACACACATGCCTGCACACTCACCACTCATACACACACACACGCACACACACACACACACGGTCATACACTCTCACTCACTTGTGCAAACACTCCCAAAAGGGCATTCTCACACACTGGCTCCTTCCATTCAAGGGCTTTGAGGAGTGTACAGCTTCCAGCACAGTTACTGAGCCTGGCTGTTGAGACCCAGGTAGGGTACTGACTGAATAACCAGCTTTGCAGGTGCCACTTCGCCCCAACGGACCAGCAGGAGTGAGGCATTGATGGACGTGAGATTTAGATATCTGAAAATGGGTGTGTGAAGCTGGAATTTAGAATTTAACATGGCCACCCAGGCAACTGGCAGGGAAGGCTGGACGTAAAGCCAGTCTGTAATCCCTTGCCAGTGTCTTCATTTACACAAACACCAGCCTCCCAGGGGAACAGGCTGCCAGAAAGGTGACAGAAAACAGCATCTCTGTAACTGCAGCACAACTCTTCCGCTCTTCTTCTTTCCAAATATGTTTGTAAATTTGTAGTAATTAAATTTCCCCCCTGAGGAAAGACTGTTGGGTTGTTCCTAGGAGAAACAGTCAATGGTAACTTACAGACCCTTCTGTGCTGGTGAGACTGAGCTTCCCACTGCCCAGGCTGCTGAGGGCACAGTAATGAGCTCACTGCGCTCTGTCTTCCTGCGGTCCACCTTTTGGGAATCAAGGCTGGGTAGATGCTCCAACAGATGCAGAGTAGAAGGCCTGGGGTGCAGAGATGAACAGTTTTGGGAATTGGGAAATCCGCTGCTACACACAATATTTATTTTTAATGTATTTATTCATGGCTACTAAAGAATTTGAAGTCTTTATACATGAGTGGGTTAAATGAAGAAGGAAAAGATGGAGGAAACAGGCTGAGCAGGAGGGTACAAAAGCTGCCAACTAATTTGTTCTAGTCTTCCTTGAAGGCTAAAGAAAGACACTCAGGTCTGACTGTAGGCCTCCCTCCTCTGAGATGGGGATGCCAAGTGCAGAGGAACACTCCTTTTATGCTGGTGTTCTTCACACACAAATTCTTAAAAGACTGGAATGAAAAACAATATAGGGATGTTGATAAAAATTTGGACAAAGCCATCAACATTGATTTTTACACACTGGCCATTGTACCGGTTTAAATATTTGGTTATTTTCCTCTAGAGCTTAGACTGATGAGGCTTAAAAGCAGCAGATTGGAGTCAGCTATAAATAGTAAATGAGATAAGGAAATGCAAAGTTAGCACTTTCTCAATAGTCGGTGTTAATAGACAATTACAAGGATGAAATGTGAATATTTATTCCTATTTTGTGAAGGGCATGAAGGTGAGGGAGGATTCTGAGTTCTTATAAGCTTTCAGGGCAAATAACCTTGTCTCGGGACATAGCTTCTTGAGTGGCAGAAGCTTTTTGTATGGTGGGGGGAGGGTCCTTGGAGACAGCTAAGCCATTTATGTAAAATGTGACTTGTGAGATTGGCCTCCATCCAAAACATGAAAGCTGGGGGGGGGGTCCTTTGGGAAACCAGTCAGCCTGTGCATCTCATGGTTTTGTTTGGAATCAACCCCGATGTGTCTTTGAAGACTGAAAAGGGATCTAGAATGCTAGAATGACCTATGCATGGCCTCTAGTGGCTGTAAACCTGGCTAGTGTGTGTTCCCTGGCTTCTTCAGTTTCCACCAACCTGTTCCTCCGCCTAGGAGTCAACTGCAGCACTTTCATCCCCAGCCAACAGCTGGGCACTGACACCACACCCTTCAGAGAGGGCCAGGGCCAGGTTCTAAAGTAAGTTCAGCTGGTGATTGTACGACAAATTGCTGCAAGTGTTGAACCTCCCAGGGACTGACTTAATAATTCCCCCTCCCTACTCTCCTTCCTCTGGGCCAGTCAGAATCCGGCTTGATAGGCAGCTGGGGAGGGAGGCTGGAAGGCATGGTGCTACGTGGTAGGTGTTTAAAAAATGGTTCATACTTGTTATTTGGAAATCTGTGAATCATGCTCATAAATGTGTGTGCAAAAGAGAGACCAATGCAATACACGGCCTTGATTTTACGTAAGCAGAGGGTGCCCATGAGCACAGCTCTGCCCTCCCAGGGCAGGTGACTATGACGACCCTTTTGAGTGAGACTCAGGTGACTCTGTTCCAGGTTCCACACAGATTGGTCTTTCACAATTTACAAACCACTTTCTTAGGCACCATCTACATCTTTGCCAGAGAGACAAAAGTCAACACTTGGACTGTATCTTTGATTTGAGTTTTAAGAAGTGAAACAAAGTGATGTAAACAATGCCAACTCCGGAGAGGAGACTCGTGGTCCTAAAATCAGGGCGGCAGCTCTGAATCCTGTGGGGGACTCTGCAGGGTCTAATGAAAGACAGAGAGACCACTTCCCGGCATGGATCTGGAGTCAGAAAACTCAAGGATTCTATCCCAGAAGGAAGTGAGTAATGTCCCTAATGTAGAGCTGAATATATTAATAAAATAGCTGCCTCGAAGAAGTTGTATTTACAAGGCTCCAGTGCTAGAGAAACTTCCAGCAGCCCTGGTTGTCTTCTGCTGATTTGTGGCTTCTGGCAAGTTGGCTCAGTGCGCTGAAGCCTCAGTTTCCTTTTCTGTAACATGAGACTTTAACTTACTTAACTTATTTGAAGCAGTAAGTCTTTATGAATCATCCACAACATTCATGCTGCTCCAAAGAGCCTCCTGGACACTTTCAGCTTTCTCCAGTGACTGTCTCCAACTCTTCTCCTCTGCACCTCTCTTTGCAAAGCTGCAGTGTGGTAAGGATGGTGCCACATACTTTCTATTTATCTTTAGCTACTGCTTTTCCTCTTTGGTTCCCCTCCATCTTCAGGGTGTAGTAGTCTATTCTCCCAACAGCTCCCCACAATAGTGTTTAACTTCGGGATTGGTTTACAACCCTCTCTGTAAAGCACACAAACAGAGGGGATTCAGATACTTTCATTTTCAAAACACCTCCAATCCTTAATTTTCATTTGGCTTGAGATGGACAAACCCCACTTCTTGCCATGAAGCACACTAGATTCCCAGTATCTCAAATACACAAGAATCCAGAGAGTCCTCTCTATATCTGTTCTCCCTACAGTCTGCTATGAATGGTTGTCAGGAGGTCGGGCTGGGGTAGACTTTCCCTGTACCTCTGCTGAGAGACCATGGTCTAGTTTGAGAGCTCGTTGATGGCTTCTTCTAGAAGCATAAAGTAGAAGTTCTCAAACTGTGACATATTCCCTGGGGAGGGTCTGTCTGTAAACACAGATCGCTGGTCCCTACCCTCAGGTTTCTGGGGCAGTCTGAGAATTTGCATTTCTAGCAAGTTCTCCAATTGGCTTGATACAGACGGTGCCAGTACTCCCTGAGAACCACGAATCGAAAGATTGAGAATCTCTTCATATATATCAGACCTCATTCTCAGGGCATAAGGAAAAGCCCCACCCAATGTTGTGTGGCTGACACTTTCAGTCATTTTATAGACAAAGAAATTGAACTTTGAAGAGAGGAAATACTAGCACAGATTTATATGAGTAATAGGTGGGAATGTAAACCCTGATGCCTGGCTCTCAAGCCCTCCTTATTCTGACCTATTTCAGTTTTTGTGAGTAAAGTGATTCTAGCAGGAGGAAAACATTATGCATTTCTCCAGGCTACAGAGACCCGAGCCATGTGCAGAACTCCTTCCTCAAGCTCTGAACCCTTTCCACAATCGTAGGTGAGGGTCCCATCCGATCTTAGCTGAAAGCTGCTTTCTCCCTTGGTAATTTGTCAAACTGGATAGAAAATGAGAGGTCTCTTCTGTGTGTGGACTGAAAATGTAAAATGTAGCAGGTCCTGGCCATCTTCTCTTATCCTGTGGACCTATGTGTGCAGGTTCTGTCTGCAGCTAGAAAGCCTTGAGCTGGCTGGATGGATGAGAGACACAAAGCTACGCAGGGCCCTCTATGCCCCAGGCCAAGCTCTAGTTCTTTGGCCTAGCAGTTCTCTTTTCCTGGCTTCCAAGAGTTTATAGTCATAGTCTCACTCCAAATCTACTTTGCTTTCACTCTTTCTCTGAAGATGCTTAGCTTCTTTACAAATACAATCTATACGACACATATATTCCACAATACTTGACATTCGGATGGAAGAATCCATAATCTCCTAGCAAAATTACTAGCGACTCTTGACAAAAAGAACACCGGTGATGAGGTCTTGTGTGCTAACACCTGCACTTTAATTTATGTCTTGGTTTCCCATCCCTGGAAGGCCTGTGAGAATGTGTAAGAGAAGAGTGAAGATTGGTGCTGTGCGCATGGACACAGACCACATGTAGGTCTGGTCTCTGCAGGCCCTTGCATGGTGGTCCTCCGGGTGAAGTCACCCTCAGGAGGGGCCGAGAGGGTGAGGCCTATGACGCTTCTGGCCTCTGAACTCCTCTGTAAATTTGCCGACACAAGATCACCATTTCAAGAGTCTGTGTCCCTGTATTCTCAAAGTGAAGTTGGCCCAAGAAGGGTCAAAATAACACCATCAATCAACTGGGTTTGTTGTTCTTTTTAAAATACTCGTGTCCAAGGAGTTGGGATTAGTAGTGTGCTTTTGCCTCATGCAGAGCCACCCACAGTGTCTTCGTGAGGTTCCCTGGCTGCTCAGGAAGTCGTGACTCAGCTGAGGAAGCCACTGAGTAGGGAGGTCTTCTAAGGGTAATTTAGCAGCCAGCAGAAACACTGATGTGTTCTTTTTTTCTTCCCTCAGGTGGTGACCACTGTTTCTAGGTGCTCATGGGCAGGCAATAGGACCGTAGGTGTCCCGCTCCTGACCTTTTCCTCCAAGATCAAGTCCTAAAACACTTTTGTACATGCTTCAGAACTTAGCTGTCAGCACACTTCCTTTTCCCATCTCTTGATTCCCCTCTAGTTCTATTAACAAAGTTCAGGAGAACCAGGAACATCAGAGCCACCCAAACAGGACAGGGTTAGTCTGGAGCAGAGAAAGGACTGAGAGCAGCGGATATGACGTCATGCATTTTGAGTCACTGGTGTGAGTGTGTGGCATGTTAAGGTGACCAGCGGAGCTGGAGCAAAGCCACTAGGTATGGCTCTGCCTTGCCCACCACCTGGGCCCCATTCATATAACTACAGTATTAATGGTACCCCACATGCCCAAGTTATACTATATGCTACCTTTAATCCTGTTTCTTCTTATTTCAAACAAATTATCCTCATGCCTCAGCTGAAAAAGAAAAAAGAAATCCATAAACATTTTTAAGACTTTTTTTAGAAGTCAACAAGAGAATAAAGCACAAGTGGGCCAGTGGTACTGGAAGAGCTGGTGGTGTGCTGAAGCCCACATATAACACAAGCTTACGAGAACCAGTTCTTAGTTTCTCTGCCCACCCATGTGCTCGGTGATTTTCCTCGAGTAACTTGAAGTCACTCGCGGTGGATTATTTGTGCCACAGAAATCTGTGGATGACTAAGGCAGTCTCTCTGCTTCCTTACTGTTAGAGGCTGCTGTTCTGCCTTTATCTGCACTGCATATGAACTATCTCCTGCCCTAAATTCACAGCGGCTGTCAGCGATTAGGTTTAACTAATCCCCCAAAATGCCCTTATGTTCATAGTAGTTCTCCCAAAATGAATCTTTCTTTTATTTACTGCCTGAAAGTTGTTTCTGTCACACTCCAGACTTACCTGAGGTCCAACCTTTTATCATCTTCGGTCTGTGAGAAGTTAAGTCAGACATGTAAGCGCCTTGTTCACATTAAATACATCAGCTTTAGATAACATTTAACAAATAGAATATGTTTGAAAGATGTTTGGAGGGGAGCAGTTATCTTGCAAACTTTTTTTTTTT